>JAFFST010044771.1:431543-446910 GCA_022414735.1 Noturus placidus | reverse complement strand
GGTCTGATACTCCTTCCATTTCAATATTATCGCTTGCACAGTGCTCCTTGGGATGTTTAAAGCTTGGGAAATCTTTCTGTATCCAAATCCGACTTTAAACTTCTCCATAACAGTATCTCGGACCTGCCTGGTGTGTTCCTTGTTCTTCATGATGCTCTCTGTGCTTTAAACGGACCTCTGAGACTATCACAGAGCAGGTGCATTTATACGGAGACTTGATTACACACAGGTGGATTCTATTTATCAATATTAGACATTTAGGTCAAGATTGGATCATTCAGAGATCCTCACTGAACTTCCGGAGAGAGTTTGCTGCACTGAAAGTAAAGGGGCTGAATAATTTTGCTCGCCCAATTTTTCAGTTTTTTATTTGTTGAAAAAGTTTGAAATATCCAATAAATTTCGTTCCACATCATGATTGTGTCCCATCTGTTGTTGATTCTTCACAAAAAATTACAGTTTTATATCTTTATGTTTGAGGCCTGAAATGTGGCAAAAGGTCGAACAGTTCAAGGGGGCCGAATACTTTCGCAAGGCACTGTATATTACTATACAATACTATGTCATACTCTGTAAACACTTTAGATTTTTAAATTGACACTAATAAGGAAAGCATGTGAGTAGTACATGTTGCCTCCTGTATGTAAAACAGTAGAAAGAAGTTGCTCTAAGATTAGTGTATTATGTGTTTTCTAGAAACTGCAAACTCAATTTTAAGGTAACTCAAAATTTGTAATTTGGATATAGAGGAAAGCCATTACAACTACCAGTTTTCATTTGACTGATTCCTAAATTTAAAACCTAAAGGCCAGCTTTAGCTAGTTGTTCAGCTGACACAGAATTGTGATAAACCTTTGATAATGGTGATAATGTTTGAAATGTTACTGTAATACAACACTACTGAATGTCTAAATTAGGATGTTAAGTGGCCAATAATAAACAATGTCTTGCACAAATTGCAGGCGGTGAAAAGAAATAGTACTTTTTTTTATTTGTAACTCGGGAGGGTCAGGCCCATATTACACCTAAACATAGGGGCTCAGTTAGATATTTATGAGGATAATGATTTTATTTCAAACTTCAAGGAACATTTGCTCAATTATTAGTGTGGCCACTTCACTTCAAAAACCTTCCCCCCTCTCTCCCTCTCCCTCTCTCTCTTAGCAGACACGGCCAGCAGAGGTTACTATAAGAGCTATCCACTCATGGATTTCTCTCAATACCAAACTCTTCCTGTGCCATTTCAACCTATCCCAGTGCACCAAAAAGACAAGTCCTATTCCCATCAAGACAAGCCCTACATGCCCCAGGCTCTGCATTCTCGCGACATCCACTCGGCTCTTTCCATTTCCATCCCCACCAGCCAGCTTGAGAGGAGCTGCATTCGAAAAACCAGCGCTCATCCCTTACACCTAAGCTCAAGCTTCACAGTATGCGACTCTGCATCCCGACATGTCCATCGGCAGGCCTCACACCCTGGACACCCTAGTCACAGGCAGACCTATGCCAGCAGAAGGCAATACAGCATAGAGATGCTTCCTGAGCTTTTCTCACAGCCCATGTCCTATGAAGGACCTTCATCTTACCCTCACAAACACAAGAGCTTTCAAACCAACAGCAAAACAGAAGTCACTGTCTAAGAGTCTTCAGCGGTTTCATTTTATTCTTGGACACACCAGTGATAAGACTCTCTTATCACACATGTTTAGCTTTCCATCGGATTAATCAGCCACAATAGTTCAGTCTCTGTCCTCTGGTCCTTATGTCTCTGCTACAGCGCACTGTCCCAAAAACACAGAGCTGGGAGGTAAGTGTGCAGCCTGGAATTCTGGAATGGTCCCGAGGTCTACAGTAGTTCTACAGGGAAAATGCCATCATCACATAGTAGCTCTAGAGCTACCTCTGAGCTACATACAACAGTATGAGTTGATCATCATTTTGGGGATTCATTATTGAGAAAAGCTCCACATAGTGATACAATTAATTTCATCAGCTAACCTCAGGCAGAAGGAAACAATCAACTTGAGTAGGTCTTGATCAGGAGTCTTTCAATGATATACAGTGCATCCAAAAAGTATTCACAGCGCTTCACTCTTTCCACATTTTGTTATGTTACAGTCTTATTTCAAAATGGATTAAATTCATTATTTTCCTCAAAATTCTATAAACAATGCCCCATAATGACAACATGAAAGAAGTTTGTTTGAAATCTCTGCAAATTTATTAAAAATAAAAAACAAAAAAAGCTAATTTACAAAAGTATTCACAGCCTTTGCTCAATACTTTGTTGAAGCACCTTTGGTACCAATTACAGCCTCAAGTCTTTTTGAGTATGATGCTACAAGCTTGGCACACCTATTTTTGGGCAGTTTCTTCCATTCTTCTTTGCAGGACCTCTCAAGCTCCATCAGGTTGGATGGGGAGCGTCGGTGCACAGCCATTTTCAGATCTCTCCAGAGATGTTCAATCGGGTTCAAGTCTGGGCCCTGGCTGGGCCACTCAAGGACATTCACAGAGTTGTCCTGTAGTCACTCTTTCGTTATCTTGGTTGTGTGCTTAGGGTCGTTGTCTTGTTGGAAGATAAACCTTCACCCAATTCTGAGGTCCAGAGCACTCTGGAGCAGGTTTTCATCAAGGATGCCTCTGTACATTGCTGCATTCATCTTTCCCTCGATCCTGACTTCAGCAGTTCCTGCTGCTGATACACATCCCCACAGCAAGATGCTGCCACCACCATGCTTCAATGTAGGGATGGTATTGGCCAGGTGATGAGTAGTGCCTGGTTTCCTCCAGACATGACACTTGCCATTCAGGACAAAGAGTTCAGTCTTTGTCTTGCTCTGAGTCAGGTGCCATTTGGCAAACTACAGGTGGGCTGTCATGTGCCTTTTACCGAGGAGTGGCTTCTGTCTGGCCACTCTACCATACAGGCCTGATTGGTGGAGTTCTGCAGAATTGGTTGTTCTTCTGAAAGGTTCTCCTCTCTCCACAGAAACACGCTGTCAGAGTGACCATCGGGTCTTTGGTCACCTCCCTGATTAAGGGCCTTCTCCGTTTGGCCAGACAGCTAGCTCTAGGAAGAGCGAATGATGGAGGCCACTGTGCTCATTGGGACCTTCAATGCTGCAGAAATGTTTCTGTACTCTTCCCCAGATCTGTGCCTTGATACAATCCTATCTCTGAGGTCTCCAGACAATTCCTTGGACTTCATGGCTTGGTTTGTGCTCTGACATGCATTGTTAACTGTGGGATCTTATATAGACAGGTGTGTGCCTTTCCAAATCATGTCCAATCAACTGAATTTACCACAGGTGGACTCCAATCAAGTTGTAAAAACATCTCAAGGATGATCAATGGAAACAGGATGCACCTGAGCTCAATTTTGAGTGTCATGGCAAAGGTTCTGAATATTTATGTACGTGAATTTTTTTTTTTTTTTTTTAATAAATTTGCAAAGATTTCAAACAAACTTCTTTCACGTTGTCATCATGGGGTATTGTTTGTAGAATTGAGGAAAATAATGAATTTAATAAATTTTAGAGTAAGGCTGTAACATAATGTGGAAAAAGTGAAGCGCTGTGAATACTTTCCGGATGCACTGTATGTAAAGAGGCCTGGGACGTGAAATTGCTAGAGGGACACGTTTTCTGTGGGTCTTATTATGAGATCTTGTTTTATTGGGTCATGTGGTAATTAAAAACACAGTGCTGAAACAGTCTGCAGGTTATAGTATTACAGATCAAGCACATGACATTATGTTCATACCATAAATGAAAAAATGTCAGAAACTTCTTCATTCCTGTTCTCCTATTCTTATCTCAGCTCCCCCTTATGGTAATCTGAAGCAATTGTGACCCCACTATGATGCTGAATTACATTTTCCTTAACTGTTCTTACACATCCAGCTCTAAGCAAGGGAAGACATCTCGAGTTACAATTCCTATTTTTTCAGCATATAATCCAGAGCAATAATTTGGAACTGTGAAATCTCTTTCCCATATGCTTATGACACTTTACACAGAGATCTCTCCAGACCTATGACATTTCGATTTACCAAGACAGATGATTAATCTTGTTGCTCCATTATTAAATACACCTTATGCAAAGGTGAATTGGTGAGCTTTAGCAGTGTTGAAGACTTTTAAGTTAAAGATTTCTCATAGATTTCTGCATTTCAAGCACATTTTATCTACAACAAAGCCTAATATATCACACAATTTATAACATGTTTTTAGTTTTCAGAATGTATAAATTATAAAGTGTTTCCAATATTATCCAGTATTAGCATTTGCTCAGATCTCCTATCTCTGTGAACATTTGTGGACTTTTGTAATCTTAAATTTACATTTCATCATTCTACTCATGAATATTTGTATTTGTGTGGAGAGCATTTGAACTAAAGCAACTTTGTAAGAGATGTATGTGCATGTACTAATATATTGTGTTGCACTGTACAACTTTAAATTTAGAACTTTTAAAGGGTTCTTGCTTGTCCATTTGGGGAAACCCTTAAAAGCTTGTATTTAGAATCTTTTTTCCCCAGAAAATGTTTTCCAAATAGAATCCCTTTTTGTAAGATAAAACCCCTTAATTATCATCCAGTGACCCCTGAAAGAACCTTTGAAGAACCCCCTCCCCCCAAGTGTAAATGTATCTGTTATGTATATACCATTACTATACTAATTATCTATTCATTTAAAAGGGCTTTTCAGAAGAAAGTAAGAGTAAAAATCTGTATGCGACCCTATTCACCAGTAGTAATACCTAGAGGTACAGTATTTGCACTGAATTCTTAGAGGACAGTGTTGACATGACAATTTAGAAATTATAGAAGCTGAAAATGTAATGCCACAAAAACAAAGACAGAATGGAAGGGGGATTTGTGGTAAAGTTTAGTAATTGGTCTGAAAATATCAAAAGAAGGGAATCACACAGTGCAGTGAATCGTGTAATAAAATCAATTTTGCTCTTAAAAGGTCAGATCGTATCCCGCTACCAATACCTAAATATCTGTTTGGATATTACAGAGCTACTCATAGTGTAGACTATAGCAGTCTGATTATTTCTGTGCAGAATATGAACTAAAATATATGTATAACAAATATGCTAATCATGGTTATAGAAGAACTGTATACAGCAAAATATGGCAAAAAAAAAATTCTTAGTCACTTATTTGTACATTGCACTAGACAGTTGAGAATAAAACAATTCTAAGTTTCAAATTTCTCAAAACCTCTGAAATCCTTCTTTCCAAAACATACAATACCACACACTGCTGTACTAAACAGTATGTGGGAACAGAATTGCTTTATTATTATTATTTTAAATATTCTGCGTGGCAGTATATATTTCTGAAATTGTGCTAGTCTGCTAGTGTACAGATTTATAATGTCCCCATTACAAAACACACATTTCCAAGTCCTTTTTTTTTTTGTTTGAGCAGGTAAAAAGTTCAAATATATCCTCTCATCTTACCAGTCCTTCAGCAAAGCAGCATGTTTAGAAACTGTGAAAAACACCTCCTCTCATGTAGAGCTACAAATTGTGTGGACTCCCTCTGCTGGTCAGTTCAGATACTGCAGAAAATGAATTAACCTATAACATTGAATTCTTTTTTTTTTTTTTTTACCGAGGGAATGCAAGATTGGCACAAAATAATGCAAAACCAAAACTCATCTTCGTATTTTATTTATTTTTTTGTTTTTGTTTTCTTTTTAAAAAATAGCAATTTTCAAATATTCTGAAATCTGAATCCCAAACCTGATGTCCAGTAGCTCAGTTATGCAAAGAGAAAGGTTTTAGTCAAGAACATGTACCTCAAATACAGCAATGCATAGAGTAAGGTGAACATCACCAAACCCAGTTCCCAGCAAAGATTGTTCATTTGGAGGTTTCCTTAGACCAGAACACTGGTCAAATCAGCATAAGTGCAAAGTTGAAAGCACTGGCGTTTTGGAAGCTATTCTAAAGCCAGTCTCAGAAATTAGGTGAAGACTATCTCTCTGCTTAATTCTTCTTCCCATCATGTGCCCATGTCTCTCAGTGCCAGCAGGGAAAGTATGGTGGAGTGACAGCAATATGGCATGAGGGAGGTAACCCACATAGTTAAACACTGACTTTCTGCATAACTCCAGAAAATCCTGACATTTAGAAACTGCCTAGATTAAAATACTATTTATTCATGATGATGAGCAACCAGCTGTATGAGCGTAAATCCCAATTACATAGCCACCCAAACAGCTGGTGCATCCATTTTATTTGGAGGTCAAAATGCTTGAGAAATATAATGAGGGTTTTTTGTAGGGTGGAGTTAATACATTAGTGCACAGTGCACTGTACCATGTTTGTTTGGTTAAGGGAGTAAGGGGTAATACTCAGTGCTTTAGTAGACTTATTAAACAAGTGAATGCTTAAATATCATACACCAGTTTAAATGGTTTTAGCATTTGAAACAGCATGTATGTTGGAGTGTGTGTGCGCATATGTAAAGGCTGTACACTGTATATGAGAAAAGGTGCTAGGTTGCATTTTATCAGCTAAGCAATTAAGACCAAAGCTACAAACAAGGGTCCCAGTGGAGCTGCAGGTCTGAACTGTCCAAAAAGTCTGCTGAGAAAACACTGGGAGGTGTGTGTGAACTCAGAGGAACTAGGATTGTCCCGCCTGTGCTGCTCCCTCCTCCCATGGATAAGTCCAGCCAGTCCATACCATCAAGAACGGGGTCTTCAAAGTCCAGGCTGGTGGGATGGGTGGAGAAACTCAGCTCACTGGTGTCCATTGGGGAATGGGGATGATCAAGAATACTAGAAGTGCTCAGCATTTGGTTGTGGAAGTCATCGATCAACGTCATTGGACCATCAGGTTCCACACCAAGCAGCGGTGACCCCGTGGTGCTCTTCAGGAAGTCTTCCAGACAGCCGCTTCCTGAGTAGGACCGATGCTGTGTGTCAGGGGGCTGATGGGAAGGGGTGGGGTCATGTGGAGTAATTGGGGGGGATAGATGAAGCGGGGAGGATGGAGGAGAGGAGGGGTTGGAGTGCAGCTCTGAGAGAGAAGGGTCTGGATTGGCCTTGAATCCCGCTGAGATTTCTGGTTCAGGTGCAGGAAGAGGCAGAATACAGCAAACAATAAGAAGCATGAAATCCATAATTATTTATGAATGTATGTTCCTTAACTATAGGCATGTTGACACAGATACTGGAACCTTTTCAGGAACTAAATTATTCTGGAACTATATACATGAAAACTACACGAGTTCCTCAGCACTGCAGAGACCATGAACATGTATGTAAAATAACAAGTGATGCAAACTAATAGTTTGGAATCAAGACAAAAAATAAGAGATGATATTTGATCAAATCAGCATTCAGTATCGCAAGCTCCACCTCAACAATTCCTGGTACACAAAATAAATGCATCATCGAGAACAGGAACAAAAAAAAACATTTCATCTAACTACGGCCATAGAGCCAACATTGATCCTAATTCTTCCAGAGAAAACATGCTTTAATTTCCTGTTTTCATCAAAAGGTTCCTGCAGAGTAAATGTACCTCATCATTTTCAAAATGTATTTGACTACATTTTTTTCTTACCTCCACTCTTAATAAGAATGTCAAACAAATCGTCTATTTGGTGGTTGCTGGAACCATTCTCCTGTGGGAGCAAGAACATTATTTTAATCTATAGCTCTGCTTCACCATCGGGAAAAAAGAAAGAAACATTAAAATATAGCAATGGAGCAGACAAAGCAGATGGAGATGAACAAAGTGCAAAGAGAGTGTCATACTTTGACATGATGGTGGTTATGGGAGTCCGGTTTTGGAGATGGAGGTGTAAATAAAGTGTGTCGGTCAAAGCTTGGACATACATCTCCCTGCAAGAGAGGGAGATAGATCATTGTGGAAAAGGAAAATGGAGGGATACAAAAAAGAAGAAAATGAGATGTGAAACAGGAAGTGGTAAGATGTTATGAGATAATGAATTGCAAAGCTGGCTGGATTGGATAATACTTTACTTTGAGTGAAGTAGGGGAGCTAGGCTCAGTGAGAGGGTGGGGCTCTTCATTGAGGAAAAAAGGATGAAGATTGGGTGGGGCTGACATTGACGGACTTGACTCCTGAACAAAAGGAGTTTGTAAGTGCAATCCTGCCTTTTGTACCTGGAAACGGAGTTAAGGATCATTATATTTTATACTGCAATAACTTTAGGTTTAGTGCATGTTCAGTTCAATTTGTTAGATGATAGAAAGCAGTCTGTATTCTCAATCAACTTACCGCCTATAACAAGTGAAACATTTTTTAACAAATCATACTACTCTATCAGTTTTAAGTGCACATTCACATACTTTTGAAGTGGGCTGTTTGGCAGGAGCAGTTTGTTGGGGCTGTTGGGTTTTGTTCACAGGTTGAACAACCTCGATAGCTGATTGGCTGGGAAGCCTGACAGGTGTGGACTGCATTCTCTGAAATAAAACATGGAACATAAGTGAATCTATTTTACATCACAAAAACTACAATTCTGTACGTCAATGCATTTGTACACATTACCTGAAGGGTGATGCGTCCATTGGTTTTGCTTTGTGGAGATTCACTGTTCCGGTTGTCCACACTGTTATTGGTAAGTGCAATGAGGTAATGGTTGCCATTGCCATCGGTGACAAGAGTGGGTGCTGGATGAGCTTTGAGAAGATCCAGTGGGAACGATGTGGTCACTTGAGTGCCAGTTTGTTGGTTGACAAACACTTGGGATACCTATGAAAAAAAGGCATGGATTAAAGTACATTCAAAGGCAGACGGTAACTGGAGCAAACACAAAATTCAAACAAATACAGGTCCTTTCAATGTTCTCTTAAAAACAAGAAAGCACAAGAAACTGGGCATTTTTTGGATTAACAGGTCTGTCTTCATTTTTTAGATGTTGGTTGTCCATATAGTTAATCCCCCCCTATATAGATTCTGGTGCACCACTGAGATTAGAGCAGATACCTTTAATGGCAGCTACTAAAATTTGCCCAATATTATGAAATCTTTCTAACTAACATTGTGGAAGTACTAGGTTTTATTTAATGTGGAATTTATATACATTAAGAATAAGCCATCCAAGAAGCATTAAATCACATTTTATACAGTAAGGCACATGGGGTGCCTTACTGACTATTATTAAACACCTTTTGTACTAATTGTTCATTAATCACTATAACCTGACTGACCTGTTGTGTCTGTGATTTTTGTTGTTTTTGCGGCCTCTGCTGCTTCTTTTGATTGGCCTGCAGCTGCTTCTGCTGGCTCTGCTGGATAATGAGCTGCTGCAGCTTCTGTTGTTGCAGCGCCTGCGGCAGCTGCTGTTTTGATTGCTCTGACTGCATTTGCTGCTGCGCCTGCAGTCGGTGGATCTGCTGCAGTTTGAGCAATGTCTGCTGAGAACATTGTGTTTGCATCTTTCTCTGAGGCTGTGGTTCTGTGGATGTCTCCATGTCCTCCTTTGCTTCCTCTTTTACCTTCACACCCTCTCTGTTGGCCAGGGCTATGCCTTCAGTCTTGACTGTTATGTCCATTCCGTCTACGATAGATCCACGCTTGCCCTGTTCAAGCTGTGAGCGTAGAGTCTCCACAAGTTGCTGTTTCTGCCTTAGCATGCGGGTCAGCTGTTCGATTTGCTTATCCTTCTCTTGCAGCATCTGGTCTTTGTCCAGCAGAGATGCTGAGGGTGCCAGTGAGGCTGCCATTGGATGTTCCTGGGGCTGAGTAGCTGAAGAAGGGGCAGCAATGGGGTGGGACATACAGCATGTTGACTGCCCAAGAGGCTCCTCTTTAACTGGGGACGGATGCTCTGAGGAGGGGTGCAGACTCAGCTGAGTGAGAGGTGAGCTAACCTATTTAGGAAGAGAGGCCCACATTAAATAATTATATAATAAAACAATATATCTTCTTGTTAAGAACGGACAGTAGCATATACAGTAGCATTTTTAATAAAATGAAACATGAACTGAAACATCTGAAATTTGTTGTAAGGTCCGCATTATAAAAAAAAATCTATAAACACTTCCTGAGAGGAAAACAGAACCAACCATTTCTCCAAATACATCCCCATTACAGCTGATCTCATCAGCACTCATTCCAGCCACCGAGCGTTCAGATGGTGAAGGAGATACAGGAGGGGAGGAGCTTGTACTGTTGAAGCGTGTGATTTGGGGCAGGGCTGCAGCTTGGATGCCACTGCTCATTGCCACAGCATAGGCTGCCCCCTTCCCGACGGCATCTTTAGACTGAACTGCCACTTCCTGAGGTGGAACTTGAATCGTTTTCATAGGTCCAGACCCTACTGCTGCACCACCATTCTGTTCCTGGTAGTTCTTCAGTCTCTCTATGAGGTCATTCTTGGTGCCAGAAACAGTTAAACCCCTCAGTTTCAGCTCCTGTTTAAGCTCTGCAACCTGAATTACAAGTACATTAATAATGTACTGACCTTTAGAGTGCATTGTAAAACTGACCCATTAGAAAACTGGCTTACTTTGAATTCATCCAAGTTTGCAGGCAATGCTCCTGGCTTGGCCCCTACTGCCACTGGCTGGCTGGAACGATTAGCTCCATTCTGAGTGGATGCGGCACCAGATGTGGAAACCGATCGAGATGGGGAAGGGCCAGAATTGGCTGGCTGTTGCTGCTGCTGTTCAGAAGGAAGTCTGCAAATATAGGCACAGAACATTTACCTCCCTGCTTGCTGTGGAAAACGTACACATCTGTACATCTGTTATCTGTACTGGCATCAAAAAATATAAAAACCCCATACATCTCTCGAATTAAGAACTCACTTGGGTGGAGCAGGTAGGATGGTGTGATAGTTGTAGTGCTGCTGCTGTTGGCTGATGATCTGGAGCTGGAGGAAGAGCTGCTGTTGGTGGAGGATCTTGGCATAAGATGAATCCAGCTGGGGAGGGGGCTCACGGTCATTCTTCTGATCAGGAGGAATGTACTGGTGATATTTCAGCTTCTTCACCTTAGGTTTGTTCTCTTTAGGCTTCTTAGCCCGCTGAGCAGAACGATCGACACTAGACTTTAACTGGGACTGTTGCAATGATAACACAAAGAAAAAAAGGTTAATAGTGACAAAGGAGAAAATAATACGAGATTGGTAAGCAAATGATCAATAAAAGATAGATCTGCAAGAACGTGTTAGCGCTAGCTGTCACTGACTTTGGCAGATCCAGTAGGAGGACGGGCACATGCAATCATCGAAGGACCGTTGGTCAGGTTTTGTGGGGAAGAGGACTCGGGAGGATTACGCAGAGGTGGCGCAGCCTGAGTGAGGAACTGGAAATTGGAATTTATATGCAAGTTATTTCAGCTACTTATATACATGCTATTCATATTCATGTCTTCTACTATGTTGATTTGTTTTTTTTGTATTGTAAACAAAAAGGAGTAAAGAGACGACCTGAAATGTACCTGTGTGGGTGAGGGGTTTCGGTTCAGATTAAGCATATCAGAGGGGGAGTGTTGAGGGACAGAGCCAAGTGGAGAGTCCTGACTGCCTGGTTGTTCAGGAGATAGGCCATCACTGCTGTCCTCATCCAATGAAGAATTCTCACCTTTTGGCGAACCTGAACCTATGAGAATGTAGAGAAAGTAATAGAAGATCTGTAATATAAATAATCTGCTAACAGAATTTCAGCATGATGCTTCGATTGACTGATGTTGACAGTGAAGAGCGATGATGTGTATTTCTGTGGTGTAATGCTGACCTAAGAGTGCAGGCACAGGCAAGATGTTCTTATGGATGAGCTCAATAGGGCCGGGCCGGTGAGAGATTTTGTCATTGAGGTCATCAGCCAGACGAGCCCTTTTTAGTTTCAGTTGTTTGGCCTGCAGAGAGGGCTCCACTGACGTCTCTGTGGATAGGACAGAGGCATACTTACAGAACTTGCAAGCAGACCAAATGTGCAGAGTAAAAGCAAAGCCACACCAATAATCTCACAAAATTCATTCAAGTTATAGTGCATTTAAACTCAGGTTTTAAAAAAAAAAAAAAGTTTGTTTCTGTTCATCCTAAGCATTTCTGAGTTTTATTTCAGTTCAACTTCAGAAATTTAGCAGCACTAAGAGCAAAGCAAGCAAGTAATATTCATTATGGCACATATAGAAATGGCTCCTTCGCATATTTGCATATAAAAAACCCGAGCTGATAGCATATCTTCCTGCAGTTCTATGACTTTGAGTTAGAGAGAACTGGAGACCTAACTTACCCTCTAGTATGTGCATCCTCACCAACTCTGACCTCTCTGGACGACTCCTGATCTTTCTCTTCAAATAGTCCTCAGTCTAGAGAGAAAAGGAGAGACAGACACACAATTGTTTTATGTGATGTACAAACCCTAAAAATTGTAACAAGGTACTAAATCTTAATTTCAAATCTTAGATTTCCACTCAAAAGCCAAAACAAAGGGTCTATGAAGTTACTTACCCGTGCTCTCTCAAGACTTTTTCTCTGCTCATGAAAGGCAGCAGGACTCTTCAGTGCTGTAGGCAGAAAAAGGTGTGCTTACTGCTTGACTGCACCAATCATATTTGGTATTAAGAAAAACACTAAAAGTAGAACTGTCAGTTTTGTAGAATATCAGATCAGTTGTACACTCAATGGAACTTTTAACAGGGGAATTGTAAAAAGACACCAACTTATAGACTAAAAACAGGCTCCTGAGGATGAAACAGACATGTTCATATAATGAGCTAATCCAAATCAAACACTTTTTAACTCCAGAGATGAATACTATTAGAGGGGAAACGAATGCTTGAAGTGCAGAGAGCTTCCCAGGATTGAAGTTGTATAAAGACATTTCACACGTAATAACACTATTATCTGTTATCATAATATGTGGATGAAACATAAATGCAAAGAGCAAAAAGTAGTTTGCACCAAAGAAAATATGTAAAACAGAAAATCGAGCAGATAGAAAAATCCCAATTTCTCAACACCATAAGACCTCTAATTATTCTACATTTTATACACAACAATGAGAAATGATAGGGTGGAAGGTAAATGTTCAGTTAGATGATGAAACCGAACTGATTGGGTAACAGTTGATGACCTTTCCTCACTAAGAGAGCTGGACACTGACCCAAAATATGTAAATCACAATTAACCCTGTGTGAGAGGTCCAGATAAAACTAGTGCAAAAAGTCTCGCTCTCTCCCTCCTTTTTTTTTTTAGCACCAGAGATGATACATGAATATAACATGACAGCTGAAACAAACCCTCCCAACACCTGCTGTTTGTCTCTGAATTCTCTTTCAACAATTACTTTAATTACTTTTGAGCATGTGGTTGTTTATTTGAGATCAAGAGTTTGGGATTTGGTGAAGTCTTTCCAAATTCATTAACCGCAGTGTAGGTTAAATAGCAGATGGGTCCTCTATGAAGCTACAAACTTTTTAACGTTATGGCCTGCATGTGTTATGGAAGCCATTTTTTGGCTTTCACAGTTACAGAGTTTAGTTGCACTTGCCGCAGCAGCACTTCCTCCTTCACACAGATAGGCAGAACAGAGAGCACTGTGAAAAGGGTGCTTCTTCTAGTCTAATGAGCAGAACCCAGAATACGGAAGTGGAAGCTGAGGGGGAAGCAGGACCACCAGATAACACACACAGGCCTTTTCACAATGACTGAGCATACAAACTTATAAGGCCGGTCAAAGACATAAACATAGACCTCCATTTGCTAAATCGGCCATGAAAACCAAACAATTATTTTGACATTGGCTGGTTGCATGCAGCTATTCAAATGTAGGCTACAGTGAAGTTTACAGATGACATTTTACCATCAGATTTTCTAAATTAGTTATTAAAAGGGCCAGATGTTAAATCCTGGCAAGGTGGGGTCACCTGGCTTGTGCTGAAATTTGGGATGTTGATTTATAAGTCTAAGCACTAGCAGTGGAAGTCACAGACATTGCTTAAAGTCTTGCAACACGCTTTTATCTGAAGCAACTGTCAAAGACTTCCTTGGTTGATACGTTTGCTAAAGTGTTTGAATACAGCCAACAATAATTATTGTACTCATTCAAATTTGAGGTGAAGACAATTTAAATGTCTTGTTAGCATGCTTTGTATGTTAACATTCAACACAAAGCATCTCACTGCTGCACGGCTGGATTTTTTGCAAAATAAACAGAATCTTTCACAATAATGTGCACAAATATAATTAAAATTTACAGCTGAATGGCAGAGAACTGAAAAAGAGGACTTACGCGGCATGATTCCTTGGCTGACGAGCTCCTCTCGTGTCCTCCTCTGCTGTAGTTTGATTTGGAGAACTGCATGAGGACAAAAGAGCAGCGTAAGACAATTTAAACACACTTAACAAATCACATCAGATTGGTTAAGTTATGATGTTTCGCCTCTCAGTGTCTTCTTCAAATTTAAATGTCAGAGATCGTCTACACATAGTCTGAAATACGCATCGTTGGGTCTGTCTTCGGTAACATGCAGAGGGGAGGTACCGCGACAGTGTAGGCTGTTTGTTCTTACACACTTCCTGTTTCTACATGCTCAAATTTTGTTTGATTCAAACAGTGTACCATACAGTGCAAAAGAGGAGAATCAGAGTCAAAAACAGGAACATATGGAGCAATGTAACAAGTGAGAGCAAAATTGCTCAACAAAAGTACAAAGAAGGAATTAAGACCTGTGACACTTACCCTCTGTTTTGAACACTAACAATTACGCTTGTGTGATATATTAATCATCTCTACATGATATTACAGTGACACGATATCCTGTGACGTTTACACATTTTGTAAAGAATCAGAAAAGGGTTTTATTGCCATGTACAGTTTTTAGCACATACCGTATTTTACGCACTATAAGGCGCACCTTCATTGAATGACCTATTTTAAAACTTTGTCCATATATAAGGCGCATACAATAGACGCTACAGTAGCGGCTGGGGGTTACGTTATGCATCAATTAGATGGAGCTGCGCTAAAGGGAATGTCAACAAAACAGTCAGATAGGTCAGTTCAACTTTATTAATAGATTACAACCCAGCGTAGTTTAAGTTAAAACATGTAGTGCAATGTTAATATACCCCACATAGTGGGGGGGGGACTTTTCCTCGATTCAATAATAATAATAATCACAATATAGTAACACTCGAAATACAGTGAACCCTCGCTATAGCGGTTCACCTTTCGCGGTCTCGCTGCTTCGCGGATTTGCATCGCGCATTGTGTTCTGCATTCTGATTGGCTAAAAAATCTCTCCGCTTCTTCTCTACCTGTGTGTCAATAACGTTGCGGTTTAAACACGTCCGTAAAACAGCTTGCCAAATTTAAGTTTGCAAATTCTCTTACAATCTCAAGTTTCTCTAAAT
>JAFFST010044771.1:383070-418119 GCA_022414735.1 Noturus placidus | reverse complement strand
ATCGCAGCAAAAGGTGGCGCTACAAAGTATTAACTTAAGGGGGCTGAATAATTTTGCTCGCCCAATTTTTCAGTTTTTTATTTGTTGAAAAAGTTTGAAATATCCAATAAATTTCGTTCCACTTCATGATTGTGTCCCACCTGTTGTTGATTCTTCACAATAAAATTACAGTTTTATATCTTTTTGTTTGAGGCCTGAAATGTGGCAAAAGGTCGAACAGCTCAAGGGGGCCGAATATTTTCACAAGGCACTGTATACATAAGGGTGCCCCAAAAGTCTCCATACATAGTGGAAATTAAAACGTTTTAGCAAAATGCAACTTTATTTACAAAATCACAACTGCCATTTCTTTGTAAACACACAGGAAGTCATCTCTCCAACTCATAATAAACTCGTGTTAACACAACTGCTGTTATGCATGTAATTGCATGTCCAACGCAACCCTGCCACAGCTTCCCGATTCAACCATGAGAACGATTTCAATACGCTCGTCTTTTGTCAAAAAACATCTTAAAGCATCTTATATCTGAAAATATAAATATTAGAGATGCACCGATACTAAATTTCTCAGCTGATACCGATAACTGATAACTTTCACTCTCCACAAACAAAAGCATTTCTACTTAATCACTGAACATCAAACTGATATGTAGGTCTAATATAAAAAAATGCTGATGATATTAACTCATTTAAATTAACTGCATATGAAACATACTACTCTACAAATATATTTTTCTGTGCAATATATACTACTTTTTTGTCAACTCATCTTCATTTAAATCTCTCAATGGTGTACTGTCACTTTAATTCAGCGCGAGTAGCAGGCAGCAGCGGCGGTAACTGCACTTGACACCGCCTCACTGCTGCAGCGTCTGGTGTAAAATGTTAGCGGTGCAGAGCTTACAGAGGTTCCAAACTGCAGTTTTGTCGTCATTCCACACAAGAGACATCTTTACATACGGCACAAAACCGATGTGTTTTCCGCCCTCTTTTGATTGACAGGATAAAGGATAAAGTGTGTATTTCCACTTTGTGAAAATGAAATACAAATTAAGTAGAAAAATGAAGAAAAAAAAAGGAGATTAAAAACTACAACTAAACAATTACAAACAATTAACTGCAATTTTGCAATCACATTTCTAAAATACTTAAAATTATAACAAATTAAACTAATTCACAGTACTAATTTTGGAGCCTAAATATAGTGCCATTAGATGCCAATGTTCCATGTCACGCATACTTCATATGAGAAAAAGAAACGTTACCCACCAGAAGTACCAGCTTCCCAAAAATTAACAGCAACCTTCAATGCAAAATTTACATTTTGGTGTACTGATAAATGTCAGTGAGGATACCCAGAACAAGTCAATGTGTGCATATAATGTGTATTTATTCATTCAAAGTCTAAATAAAAACAAAAATATATATATAAAAAAAAAACAACAATAAAATTAGTAACACCTCCGAATAGAAGCCCCCTAATTTCAAATGGAAATAAAAAGCTAAAAATGAATTATAATAGTGAACTATAATAACAACATTGCTCATAAAAGATTAATGCTGTCCTAGTTATCAGATGTTACAGGCTCAATCTTGTCTGTGTAAGTACACGATGCCAGCTGTCATGTTCTCCTAACATATCCACTGATGAAGGAACACTATCTGCTGCACCAGCCACAGTGCCGTCTTAAAATGTTAGATGGACTCATAATACAGTGACTGTCTGATCTCTGTTATAATGCATTTGTAAATCAATACTGGGGCAACATAACTGACAGTTATGGGCACCAGTTACTGGTACTGATATTATGAGGGAAGTGCTTAAGAGCACTCTAGATAAATATAATTGAAGCTAGTAGAAGCTCCCTCCCATGAACCTTATGACACCACGACATTATTTGATCCTGGGTGACAAACTGGATTTTCAGAGTCCTATGAAGACATCTGCAAACATAAGCATTATTTAACCTCGTGTAAATGCAGGAGGAGAGACCCGCAAGGGTAACTCTATTACCAAAACAGTTCTGATGTAAACTTAGTGCCAGTGTCTGCTGATTTCACACATCAGGCCGAAAACTCCCTGCATGTTTGTGCTTCTGTTCCAGGCCAGACTTAATAACGGGAGTGTATGCACTGATTTTTTTTTGCTCTCTGCTTTGAGCTTCACTCCCAGTCCCCCAAGAGCAGACAGCTGGTTTAGAGAGAGAGAGAAGCAGTGAAGGACTCATTCCACACCCCGCCCCTTCCAGCTGGAAAGACTTTGGGTACAACATCATACAGTGTTATTTAGAGTGCTCAGACTGCATCATGAACAAGCAAATTAAAAAGTTCATCGAGTATGGATACGTTTTATTTATGCACAACTGTCCACTTTGTGAATGCATATAGTCTAATGTGATCTACAAATAACCACCACACTTCTATTTAGTCTAGTTTAAAATCTAATTATTTCCATTTCCCTACTGTGATGTTTTTCCATGCATTCTGATTTTGCCATTCTGAACAAAATACTTTAAATGGATTCTAATCAGAGCAGTCTTGGGAAAACTCAACACAAACAGGGCAATAAAGCCTGGACAACAGCATGCTTGTTGGACAACAATAACACTTTAATAACGGTCAAGTAATTAATTACAGCCTCCTCCTGTAAACTCAACTCCACAACATGAATAAGGACTGTACCTGCATTTATGGCAATACTTTACCTGAACATAGAAAATGAAATCACCAAGTTCAACAATCCATTTGTAGATCAGTTGAGTAGAATAAATAACCAATGAAACAAATGAAGAATGAAATAAAGAATGAATGAAGCAAAAAAATGTGGTGTGTGTTGGAGAAAATAAAATCCAATGGCTTTACAAAAACTTGTAGAACCTATCTATATACATCTCACCTTCCCTTTGACTGCATCTTGTCTCTCCTGAGTTGGCATGTGTGTGCACGCCCAGCTTAAGTGGGTGTGTGTCAGTGCAAGTTTTCTAGCTACCTTATTCGTTGTGATTCTTTTTTAACATAGCAAATCTGAAAAGTTTTCCCCATTTCTTTGGGAAGGGACTTTAAACTGATGTTGACATCAACCCTCTGCCTTGTGTCAGACTCAAAACATAATAGTATTCCATACCACCTATGACCCCTAAAGTGCTCCCTCCTCAAAGACAGCTTGTGTCTCGGCACAAGATTACGCAATTCTGTCCTTAGGAAAAATATTCTGTTTTGGTCCCCTCATACACCCACGCCCCCATGCTTTCAACACTTCCTGGAGCTCCTATTCGGATTTACTTCTACGGTGTGCTAATAAATGATTGCATGAGCATCTTTCAGACACGCTAACTGCAATACCTGTTTACACTTTATTCAGCAGCAAAGCAAAGTATTGCATGAAAAAGGTAAAGGTAGCAATTACTTCTATAAAGCACGTAGATAATAAATGGACAAAAGCCCCAGTTAGCAAGTCTAATACCAGAGTGTCTTTGGGGTGAGAGACATGAAAGGGGCCCTGCTATAACATGTCTCCAACTATGAGACAGCCCTCAGTAGAAGTACAGCTCTAGGGTAAAAAGTGTGAAAGAAAAATGAGTGGTGGCTTAAGGCCAGGAGCTGTGAGATTGGACATGCCCCAAACAGGGAAGCCAAACCCGGTCACTGTACTTCATTCTTAGAAGAATTGCAGCTTCCACACTGCTGCAGAAGGTGATAACAACACAGGATATCAGTACATGCATTTATCCATAGGTAAACTTCACTATCAACTGCAGTACTGTAAAAACAATATAATAAAGGACACAGTAATCAGTTTTGAAAATGTAATCATAAAAGTACTCCGCAGAAAAAATGAGAACAGACAGAGAGCTAAACTTACTGAAAGTAGCATTATCTGAGTGCTATAGACTCACCATTCTTCCTCTCACTCAAAGGCAGCAGAGAGGGGGGGGCAGTCTGAAGTGTAAGCTCCTGCAGCTCGCTGGTCACGGCCTCGCTTTGAGGGCTGGGAGTAGTGCCTGAGGCTGAGGCAGACACCATCCTGCCGGCACTCAGCTCCCTCCCAGCCCGGATCTCCTGCGCTGCCAGCGTGATGGATAAGGGACAACAAACACACCTTGAAAAATGTAAACAGAGGATAATCATTACTGGCAATTCAATTAACCTGTTTTTAAGAACATTTTGAAATGGTGTTGAGGGAAACTATAATGGAAACAGATTTTCAGTATAAAGTGCAATTCACACCCAAATACTGTAAATATGTTTTCACATTTGGATGAGATGAAAGCGCATTTGCATCAATCAAGATAAGATGATATAACGGGATTAATATGAACAATAACTATGATGGATGTACTGCTAAAGAAAGCGCACAATGAAATAGGTAGACATATGGCAGGCTCAGGCATGCCTCATAAGTGTGCAGTCCTACTTGTGCAATACCAATAACAACTTTAAGAACACACACACCCCAAATAACATCAGCTAGAAAACTTGAGTCCTCCAGCTGTTTGTAAAGATTTATATTTATATTGTAATTCTCAGAACAGAATCTGTGCACAGTTTACACTGCTGAAAAGGTCAGAGAAGGATACAAATAGCTAGCATAGCCAAAAACAATTAGTGTAACCAACAATGCTTTGGAATTACAGTAAACCAAATAAAAAAACCCACATATTTAAGTGTCACTTCAAGTGGTAAACTGGAAAAATGTGAAAACATTCTCAAAGACCTCTCAATAACAGAATTTAACATACCAAACGAATGCCCTACTGGTAATGGTTTAGACAAGACAGAATCAACTGCTATCAGAAAGCACGTTTAGAAACCAAGACCATAGCAAGGCTTTCTTCAAGTATGTTATATATTAACTATTCCCCCATGTTTTGAATTACACACACACACACACACACACACACACACCCAAAACTTGATGTAGAGGAATGTGACATCTCAACTAGTACAGCAGGTAGATGCCTCCAATGGATTACACAGCATTCCCAAATTAAACAAAAACACTCTTTAATCTTAAACACCTATGGCTCTGGCTATTCTTTCTAAATTGTCTGTAGTAATTCCCTGGCAAGTTCTTATCAAACGCCGAAAAGTTTGAATGTTGCTGAAAAGTCAGAATGTGGTTTCAATAACACATCAACCATTTAAAAATATATCAACCCAAAGCATTTAAAAACAGAATTAAGAAATAACCCTGAAACAGGTTTAGGAAACAATCTTAATATGCTGGAAGGATCTCTAAAGTTCAGTCTGACATCAGCATGGAATGAGACTACCCAGATAAATACTCATGTAATCTTGTCCCTCTGTAACACTTTAATAACACATACTACAGTCTTTGCATATAAAATGCTACCTTGTCTACTGAGAATTCTATGTGAATTATCAATGTTGTGCAATGTGTTCATTCTTGATCCACTTTAAAGAGGAAAACACATTCCCCCTGTTCTGTTCTGCTTCCAAATATAAGTCTTATAGACTGATGTTCTCTGTGAAGTCAACCACAGAATGAATTAATAGCTGACCCAAATGCAGAATCTGGTTGTTTTTTTAAGCCTATATAAACCAGATCATAGTGACTACTAGGATATGTTCTTCATGACCTACTCAACATGTTTCTGCCCATCATGAGCTTTGCAATGACATATGCATTCAGTATGACTTGCTTGTGGAACTGAGCGATATAAATCTGCTTCCATACACAACAGGCAAATTGAGACCGCAGTAAAATAAACACTACTAGCATTAGCACATACATAAAATGTAGCTATAAACTGTTTACATTTGTATGGAAATAAAATGAAATAATCAGAAATCTGTTTGTGTCTGTATTTCGTCGCTTGATGTGTCGACACATTTATGTATGCATCTTGGCCCACCATCAATGAACATTATAATGCGTACACCTACAGAGTTTCTCTTTCTTGCTCATGTATCAGAGGAGTTACTTAACTGCGAAATTGTTGCAAAAATCTATTAAAACCTATTCAAAGCGCTGCATCTATGCACTTTCTGGAGTTCACATGAGCCTCATATGGAGGCAGTGTTTAGACATGTAGCACGAAATCCTATTACAATATAAAGGGGAAGAACACATTCCTCATTGTGCAAGTCAATACCTGTCTGAAAAGTTCACCTCTACCCAAGAAGCCTGGGACAAATACTTCCACCTAGCAGGCTGCAGAAACAAAATATGTCTCTTTTCTTCCCCTGAGAGCACATCAGAACCAGCTTAACCTGTCAAATTGGTAGCAGTGCAACTAGTATCCAAGGATGTAATTAGTGTTATTAATTAGTAGTATGTCCATGTGGTACATTTACATTTACATTTATTCATTTAGCACACGCTTTTATCCAAAGCGACTTACAAATGAGACACACTCACACACCAATGGTAGCAGAGCTGCCATGCAAGGTGCTAGCTTGCCATTGGGGGCAACTTAGGGTTCAGTGTCTTGCCCAAGGACACATCGGCATGTGATCACCCGGGCCAGGATTCGAACCACCAACCCTACGATTAGTGGATTAGTGGACAACCCGCTCTACAGCCACAGTCGCTCTATAAACGGAATATCTATATATGGTAGATCTATAAACTTTAAGGATAACAGTTCATCTCACATGATCGTTTATTTGAGACGGTCATGTTTAATATGTAATATGTTATCCATATCCAGTTATCCATTCATTGAAGCTCTTAAATGTGCAGCATATGAAAATGTGGCCTTGTGTTCATAAATCATCTCTGTAATTTCTACTGCAAACACACACAGCATTATAAATATAGTGACTGTCTAGTAAGTTCAAATGTATTACCATCATAAATGAATAGCACTGAAAGCACCAGGTGAAAGAAGTATACAGTATAACGTTACTTGAATCATCTTCCTGACTGAGACCGGATGTGGACGAGAAATATGCTGGCTCAGGAAATAGAAAAGACAAAAGACAGCCGGATCTGCTCAAATAATCTTATCTGATGTGAAAACCCTCATTTCATGTCAGAATTGTACTGCAGAGCATTTGTGTAGTGCAGTAGTTGTTGTCCTACTTATTATTTCTCTCATGTTCCTGTCTTGCTAGACAGCAGGCAGAAAGCTGCAGCTCAGCATGTGTTGATGTGTTGTAAGTAGGTGTGTCCTGTGCTAATATATAATGGCACGAATTCATTACGTTTGATCAGATATATAACTAATAAGATATCCGTGGATGTCAAAATGTGTGCTCTGTGAGAATGGGCATTCATTTGAACTGAAGCATAGTAACGCTAAAGTTAGCTAGCGTCTTACAATAATTGTCAATATTGCACGGCGAAATTGCAGGAAGTGTAAATGCCAAGTACATAAACATCTTTTTAACAACGCCGACACATTCACAATTCGCACATTATACACACGAAACAGATGACGGTCAATGCTATAGCTGGGACAGTTGGTTCGAACACTTGACTAGCGCTGTGATGCAGCGAATAAGCGACGTGCACTTCACTACAACAACCCGCAAACACCGCAGCACTGCTCCAGTCACAGCGGGCTAGCTCACTGCTAACTGCTCATTACACTTTCCCCTGAAGTTCAAAGTAACGCCTGTAACGTTGTCCGCCATTTCTAAACAACTTACCGGGTTGCGAGGATCTAAACGAAGTAACTAGTTGGATTTTGAAACGCTTCATTTATTCCCAAACTTGTGCCGTCATGGTTAGCATGAAGCTATTCTGCTCAGCGACCCTGACTAAAGCGCCTCCGCAGTGTGAACTCCCACTACTTCCGGGTGACCACAATCGAGTCAGTATGAAATTACGTCAAATGTATTTTTAGATTATTATTCCTTTTCTTATTCTTTTTACCCCCCCCCCCCTTAAATTATGAGTGCACTTAAGGTTTTGTATTATATAACTGACAGTATTATGTATCCACACGGAGATGTTTGAACTAATCTACATTTGTGACGTTAGCTGTGATTTGGTTGGGCACAAGCAAGGGGGGAAAGCAACAGTACTAAAGTATACCAGTTACATAACAAATATGTAAGTGTGATGAGATGTAGCCTATTTGTATGCTACACTGAGAAACAAAAAAAAACATAAGACACTATATGAGGTGCTGCATGACTTCTTTCAGCAGTCTTATGGACTCTCCCAGTTCTTCTCATCTTCTTCTTGTGCGCCATCTGCTGGTACTTTAATAAGAACAAGAGAAGGACATGGGCTTCAGTTATTTTAAGGAACACGTTATCAAAAAATGGGCCTAGAGTACCCTCTATCACATACATTTTAGTTTTTCCTGCTTTCCCTTTTCCTCTGTTTTCCCTGCTCTGACTTACTGAGTTGAGCCCTAAAATGTGCAGGACAGATGTACTCCAGGACCAGGTTTGGGAGCCTGCGAGCTTCAGTAAGCACTTTACCCTGGTCAGGGTTTCAGGGGATATCTCAGGGACACTGGGTGTGAGGTGGGGACACACCCTGGATGGGACACTACTCTTTTGCAAGATACACACCTTTATTTATACACACTCACACTGTGAAGCAGCAATGTTACACACTGTGCCACCACTCAGAACATCCATCCAGCCATCCATCCATCTATTTTCTTTACAGCTTATCCTACACAGGGTCACGGGGAGCCTGAAGCCTATCCCAGGGGACTCGGGCCACAAAGCAGGGGACCCCTGGATGAGGTGCCATCCCGTTGAAGGGTTCCACTCCAGAACATATTTGTTATTTTATGGGATCCAAAATGGACTCACCTGGTTCATGCATTGAATTTCTCATTTGTACAAGTTTAATCATATTTGCAGTAGACAATGAATTTTTTAAAAATATTTTATTTAGGCACTTACACAAATTAAATATGAACAATGACCACATTCACATCCTGTAGTAAACTGTAAATTGTTTAAAGGTAATACATTCAGACAGTACTTTTCCTATGTGCTGTCTTCCTAGAGATACTAAGTGAAACTATGAAAATATTGACGATTTCTTAAATCGGTGCATGTGAATGCGTCTTTGATAAATATAAAATAATAAACAAGTACAAAACCTTTGCAATACTGAACAACTTGATGACAATTTTGCTAAAAGAAAACTCTTCTAAAATAAGGCCTCAACTTGTCATACCAACAAACAGAACAAGCAGATACAAATATAAAATCCCACAACCATGTTGTAAGCACTTTTCCACCAGCTACTAGAACATGTAGGCACTACCTAAAAGCTATCAGAAATACAGACATGTTTGACATGTTGTTACTTCAAACATCTCCTTTTTCAGAGCATGCCTAGGTGCAAACGATGATCACTGTGTTACATATGCCCATCTTTCTGCACATCTATCATTTCCTCTGTGAGGTATGTATCTCTCTACCCTGCGCCATCATGTTTGGTGACAGTTTCCCAAGGGCATATGATTTCTTTGACTGCCCCTTGTGCTGCACCAGGGCTCTCCTCCTCCTCATCTTCTGAGTCAATGGGGTAGATGCGGCATTCAGGGGGGATGTCAACTTTGATCTGGAAAAAACTGTACCAATGGCATGGTATGATAAGATTAACTACCAGGCCAAAATGTCTTATTTCATAGATTTGAATTCTGTGTGTCTTATTTGTTGGGTCTTACTAACTTTGCAATCCTCTTAGGTTGCGGCTGTGCAAGTTGTTCCACTCCAAGTGGTTGTACTCTTCCTCCCCCTGCTGTCACAGCACATTTTGGTGAGAGACTGGCAAACATGGATGGGGCATTGCATCCTCGCCGAAGGATTCTGCTGAGCGACAGGGCTACACGAGACTTGGATGCAAGAGGCTGACTCTCCTGTGACACGGATGCCTCTGTGCTTTCAGTGATAGATGGGCAGTGAGATGAGGCAGGTGCCCCACCATCAAATCTCCTCTCTGAGGCTGGGGTGCTGTCAATGGCCACGCTTATTGGGGAAGGACACACGGCACTGTTGGGCAGGGTCATAAGTCCTGGAGAGGCAGTGGACTGGGACTCGCACATGCCTGCATACACAGCCAAGTGTGGCACAGGTGCTGTGTACCGACACAACTGAAATGCACAGAAGTTACAAAGTTTAAATAGCCAAAGCCAAATATAGTTCATCCTTGTAGAACAATTTGAAATACATTATATATGCCACTTTTGCACCATTGATTTTGTATTTCTCCTTATATAATACAACATACTTTGATAAAAGAGAAGCAATACATATAGAATAGTTATTGATTTCCCATCAAATGTCGTATGTTCAATGGTATTAGAAATATGTTATTCTTTCCTGAATATACTAAAATCCCAGTTTTATTTAATAAAATATGGACATGGATAGATATACATGGGTATGTACATAAATGCACATAAAAATGTAACTCCTATTACCTATTTTATACATTATTTAATAATAATATTTACTATTATGTTAGTACTCTTAATGGTACTTCAAATTGTCTGTCTGGGGGAAAGCCTTAAAAGTTCGGTGTAGAACCCTATAACAGATGGTTTCCTTTTGAGAAAAGCTTCCAAGTAGAACCCCTTTAGAGAGCTATAATCCAGACTTTAGAGGGTTATTATTCAAACTTTATTGAACCCTTTTTTACCAAGAGTGTAATACTAATAATTATTCATTAATAATAATAATAATAATAATAATAATAATAATAATAATAATAATAATAATAATAACTATCCACAATGCAGTATTGCAGTCATACCTATCTGCACATACATTGTATAGCTAACATTTCATAAGGAAAAGTTCACATTTACCTTAATACATTGTAATATTTGACACTGTCAGAGTATAACAACAATATCACGGATAAAAGAAAACATGCAAATCCCTAAATAAACAATGACAGATAATGAATGACAGATGCATAATATGACAACACAGGACAGGAACGATTTGGGAAAATATGTATAACTTTATTACATGGATGGTAAAGAATACAGAAATGGACAGAGTGATTTTATGCAAATGGAACTATTTGCAAGTGACCATGTTTGAACACAAAAGGACAGAATCTGACATAACACAGACAATGAAAAAACATGGGCTACAGAACAAACACATACAATATACTAAGCCTTAAATGAACCCTTTAAAGC
This sequence comes from Noturus placidus, assembly GCA_022414735.1. NCBI lineage: Eukaryota > Metazoa > Chordata > Actinopteri > Siluriformes > Ictaluridae > Noturus > Noturus placidus. The sequence goes on along the minus strand of JAFFST010044771.1, from coordinate 407,023 downwards.
CTCAGCTTATTGTTTAGATATTAATCTTAAAGCATGTTATATAATAGCTACAGTGAAACTAATAGGAACAGTACTTAGTTACGAGTGAGAAATAAGAATCTTACCAAATAATCATATTCCTTACTTAATAGAGCAATCTACTGAACATATATTTATTTAAAATCTTCTAGTCTACAGTTTAAAGATTTACAGAGTAAAGTGCTTAAAACTAGTATACAGTATCTCACAAAAGTGAGAACACCCCTCACATTTTTGTAAATATTTGATGATATCTTTTCATGTGACAACACTGAAGAAATGACACTTTGCTACAATGTAAAGTAGTGAGTGTACATCTTGTGTAACAGTGTAAATTTTCTGTTCCCTCAAAATAACTCAACACACACCCATTAATGTCTAAACCACTGGCAACAAAAGTGAGTACACCCCTAAGTGAAAATGTCCAAATTGGGACCAAAGTGTCAATATTTTGTGTAGCCACCATTACTTTCCAGCACTGCCTTAACTATCTTGGGCATGGAGTTCACCAGAGCTTCACAGAATGCCAACATATACTGTGACATACTGAAGCAGAGCATGATCAGTATACAGTATTCCAGCATGATAACGACCCCAAACACACCTCCAAGACAACCACTGCCTTGCTAAAGAAGCTGAAGTTGAAGGACTGGGCAAGCATGTCTCCAGACCTAAACCCTATTGAGCATCTGTGGGGCATCCTCAAACGGAAGGTGGAGGAGCACAGCACAAGGTCTCTAACATCCATCATCTGTCATCATGGAGGAGTGGAAGAGGACTCAAGTGGCAACCTGTGTAGCTCTGGTGAATTCCATGCCCAAGAGGGTTAAAGCAGTGCTGGAAAAGAATGGAGGCCACAAAAAATATTGACACTTTGGGCCCAATTTGGACATCTGCACTTAGGGGTGTACTCACTTTTGTTGCCAGCAGTTTAGTTATTTTGAGGGGACAGCAATTTTACACTGTTACACAAGCTGTACACTGACTACTTTACATTGTAGCAAAGTGTCATTTCTTCAGTGTTGTCACATGAAAAGTTGTCATCAAATATTTACACAAATGTGAGGGGTGTACTCATTTTTGTGAGATACTGTATATAGTAAAGTAGTCATAGCAAAAGATATGTTAATTTATCTATGATGACAGTTTGTTAAAATATACTGTGGCTATATTCTTTCTACTTGCTCATTTTTTTCTGAGCCAGTTTGCTCATAACCTGTGTGATGTCTACAGGGCCACTGGCAGCCAGCTTGGCTTTTTGCGCCTCCTCCTGCTGCCTCAGTATGATGGGACTCAGGCTGGGCCTTCGTTTCTTGGCGTTCTGCTCCAGCTGAGCATCACTGAGAGGACACAAAAATGTTATTTGTGTTATAATATTTGCACTCTGGAAGTGTCAGTTGGTACAGACACCATTCTAATTTTAGTAAAGAATGTTATTTTTGATGCTTTACGCTTTGAAGCTAACCTGAATCTGTGCGGCTCAGGAACAACAGCCTTTTTCTGGGTGTCCTTAAATACAGAGGACTTCAGATATCGCCCATAAGAATCCTGAATGCAAATCAAGTATTAGCTTATGCTTGTAAAACTCATCAGAATATTTTATAGCTGATTGGTGCTGATGGTTTTAGGGGATAAGGGTGACCTTCTTCATGAGCATGTAGATGTGAGTCTGGGCAGCATCCAAGACATAGCGATGTGGGTGAGACAGACCCCTCACGGTGATCTCCATGGTCTTTCCATCAATATTGATCCAACGAGGTGCTCCACGTGCAAGGAAAGTCCTAAAAAAAAATGAAGCAGTCACACCAATGTAACATCAGCAAAAACGAAGAAATAAGAACAGCCATGAAAATGTCATATTAATACTGTATGCATATAAAAACAATATTAGAAAATTACAGAAAGCACTATAGGGTGGAGAGGATTGTGTGTAATGTGTTGTAGACATTCCAAAATGTAACATTCAGGAATTTCATAACACAAAAAGTATGTGGTGGTACAGTTACTTGTAGATCTGCTGAGCTTTCTCTTTCATTGTAGCTGCAGCCCCCCATTTCAGATCTTCACATGCCTCCCAAAATGCAAGATTCTCACCTATTTATCAACAGAAACCATCCACCAATTTCACGACATTGAAAACAGACACAATGTATAAATGTGAAATTTTGGTCTAAATCTACTTCTGCAAATTTCTCCTGTATCATCCCAAAAATCTATCATAATAGGGCTTTTGCTTTTGTGTAAAATGGACTGTAACTTAAATGACTTTAAAGTAAAGCACTGGTGTAGATGTGATTCAGCAGCAATGAGTTTATACATGTTCATCTAACGGTACATACCACTGAACTCCTTTTTCAGAAAAACACGGAAATCTGCCCGTCCACGTGGATCACAAAGCAGTTCACCAAAGCTGAAAGTCCAGCGCTCCACTCTCATTTTTGTAGGACTTTCAACACTTGAGGTAAAACCACAAGCTACTTATTATTTATCCTCACAAAAAATACCACTTTTAACTCAATGAGAAAATAATGAACTTACTTCGGCATGTTAAGGTCCCAGTATGTGACATCATCTGTTAACCATGGGTTGCTTGGAAGGCATGGATAAAGGAAGGGGTCATGCTGTTTGTACGTTGTTGTGTACTTGACAAGGCTGCAGTGATGTAATGGGTTACAACAGAATTATATATATATATGTAATTTGGGTATAGAAAACATCTAAAAATGTGTGTACATATTTTGATATGCACACGCCCCAAGATTTGTTTGATATGACGTACGCCCCAATAGACACAGATGACTTCACTCTTGGCCTCATGATGCACTGTTGAGTGAAGATGATCTGCAGAAGGGGGAAGATAAAATAATTCGCTAATATGTGGTTACATGTGTCTTATATAATGCAATATAATTTATGCAATAGTATAAAAACATTAAAATATTTATAAACACACACACACATTCAAAATCCACTTTAATAGGAACACATGTACATTTATCCAGTTATCCAGTCAGCCAACTATGGCTAACCTTCATCTTGTCCGGTTTCAGTGAGTCTGTGCCCATGATAGCCTCAGATTCTTGTTCTTGAGTGAGAGTTGTGGAACCTGATGAGGTCTACTGCTGTTGTAGCCCATCCACCTCCAGGTTTCATTTGTTGAGCCTTCTGAGATGCTTTTTCTGTTTACCACAGTTGTAAAGAGTAATTATATGAGTTACTAAATCCTTCCTGGCACTGCAAACCAATCTGGTCATTTTCCTCTAATCTTGTAGACAAGGGGTTGCACCCACAGAACTGACACTCACTAAATGTTTTTTGTTTTTCACACCATTCTCTATAAACGCTAGAGACTGTTGTGTGTGAAATCCTCAGGAGATCAGTACTTTATGAAATGCTCAAACCAGCCCATCTGGCACCAACCAACAAGAAGTCATAGATATCACACTTTTTCTTCATTCTGATGATTGACTTGAACAATAATTGAAGATCTTGACCTGTATCTGCATGATTTTATACATTGTGCTGCTGCCATATGATTGAATGATTGGATAACTGCATAAATGAGCAGGTGTACAGGTTTTCCTATTAAAGTGGATGGTGAGCATATATGCAAAGTAATACTCAAAGTAATATGCACAAGTAAACCAAAAGTGAGGTCATTGCTTACTATTCTTCTATAGAAGTCAGATGTTTTTTTCTGAAACATAATTAAAAATGGAACAAAACAATAACTCAAAACACTTCTTCTAGGTATGTGCAATGAACTTAGTCACCTCTAATATTTTGTACTAAATACACCAGTCGCATAATTCTCTTTTAATCATACAGTGTACTATAAAAACAAATTTATATCAAGAAAATAGAATCTTATTTCACATAGGTGATTGTGGGTTCATTCACATTTCAGGAAAAAATCTGGAAATAAAAGAGAGAAAACAGAAAAAACAGTCAGAGACAAAACACTAAATTTAATTCTCAAAATATGTACATAAAACCCTGATTCTTAGGAATTAATAATCTAAAATAATAGCCATCTTCTGGCCCAACCTATTAAGAATATCATGTCTAAGTTTAGCAAGCTCTTCTGCTGTGCAACCACAGTGAGATTAGTATAGCATAAATCCTCTTGCATATAAGCTGATAAACTAAAAGTGTCCTTGACAGATTAGACACATCTACTTTCTCATCTACTTTAAATCTCAGAGCTATGCATAATTTGTGCTTGTCCACAGAGGCAACTCTACAACTGAAACTCACCTGTTTACCTCCTCCTGAATGGGATCTACAACTCGTTCCAGTCCATAGTCCATCCCACTAACTGTTCCAGGCTGTTTAGTAGAAATGAAATAAACAAAGCATTGCTTTTCATGCATTTGCTATGAGACAAAGTATTAAAAAGTTATTTCCTTTCAATTAGAGTGCAAAAATGAATCACTGTATAATACATAGTGTTATAACCTAAGAACTTTAGAAGTAATTAAAACTTTAGGCAGTCACATTATAAAGTAAAAGCCTGCTTTTCTGAATCACACGTGGCTTATTAATGATTTTTATTGAAGATTCAAAAGTTATAAAGATTAGTTTTTGTTTTTTAAATGATCACTTAAATTTACAAATGTTAATTTTGCCATCTTTTATTGTGGGGGTGGGGGGGGGGCTATTGCCTTTTTATCTCACCGGTGGTCTGTGTACTACCCAGTAGGCTCTCTCCTGGCAGTCAAAAACCACTCGATCTGGTTTTTTTCTCTCTTTCCCAGCCCTGTGTGTGGAGTAAACACATCGTGATGCACTTGCAAAATCTAGCACCTAAGCTTTCAAGGGTAACTCTGAATCTGATAGTATGAAAATGACATCACTTGCCAACGGAAAAATATAATATATAAAACTGACAGACCTGTACTGTTCTTTGGCCTGCATTACTATGAAATCCCACTTGTGGTTCATCCATTTATGTAGATGATTGTACTGCTCCTGATTAAATTTTTCTAAATTATTTTCCATATAATGAACACCAAACACGTATACCGTTTGAAAATTGTGCCTACTAATTCACTGATATGATTAGAGCAATTCTAAAGAGGTAAATATGAATAGATTCATAGTCTTTACCTGTTCATGCAGCTCTAACATCCCCTTTTTACGTATATTTCTCTTTGCCAGGTATATTGCTTGAAAATTCAGAAATATAACCATTAGATTTTCTATAGACCGGAATAATTTTTTAATAATATAGCATTCAATGACAGATGGTGGCCAATTGCACAGAAAACCTGTAATAATGGTCCATTATTTGTATATTGATGTAAATGTTAGAAATCAAACAAACAAACCAACCAACAACAACAACGTCAATACTGACCGTAATCAGTGTCCTCCACTGGCCACTGCTGTGCAGGCCAGAAATATGGTGTCTGTGAAAGAATAACGAACAACTTTAATCTTATTAATTCTATTATCATAAACGCTGATAATAAATAAGAATCCTGTGTGAAAATTTTCACTGTTTGTTAGAGATTCATTAATGTTACCTGAAAGCGATAGAGTAATGCATCTAACTTGATGATGAGTCTCTTGTGATCCTGCAGTGGGTAAATATATCCAAAGGCCACCATCATTGTACCCAAGGCTCGTGCCGCTACAATCAATTAAGACAGAAACATTATCTCACACAAACGAAAAGGTTAATATAGTATATTAACTTTTTACTACACACTTGTGCAAACAATTTGCATGTTAAAATACGGACTAAGGAACACAAAACCCAGCTAAGCAACTTTAGCAAATTTAGGATGAGGACTTTGTTAATTCACAGTATATTGTTTTTTTTTCACCACACTAACTAAGTATCAATGAGACCACAAGTTTGCAGGCAGTTTGTTACATACATGTAATACATGCTGAAGCTTTGTCGCTCGCTCGCTCGCTCACTCACTCACTCACTCACTCACTCACTCACTCACTCACTCACTCACTCACTCACTCACTCACTCACTCCAAGTGAATTTGACTCCCTTGACTGGCAGAGAGAAAATGCCTCCTACTTACCAAAAACATCTACCTTGAAACGATTAGAAATCCATTCAACAATATCTTCTCCTAGATGAGATGGAGATAAATATAGTTATGGTTATGCAAGTTTAATGAAATATTACATCACAACCCCTTTGGACATGATTGATAAACCTTGCAACAAATATCACAATAATAAGACATGGCTTTATTTCTCTAATGTACCTATGAAGTTAATTACGTGAAGCATTACCAACACATAGTGTCTAAAAGTGAACTCACATGGCTCTGAGTAGGGCTGCACGATTATGGCCAAAATGATAATCCCGATTATTTTGATCAAAACTGAGATCTCGATTATTTATCACGATTATTAATTGATTTTAGTGACAGCATATTTTTATTGCACTTTCACATTTATTACATTTTCTCATGCTACAATATAACACACAAGTAGCATGAGAAAACTTGAGCTGGTCAATTATGACAGAATTTAGGAACATTGTGTAAGCCATGACAAATTAATTTACCTTCTGATAAACTAAATTTAATATTTTCAGTTAATTTTACAGACTGTATGCAAAAAACAACTGTTAACCTTTTCTACCTTTAAGCAAAATACAATAAACATTAATGTTCAGTCTTTGAAGTCGGCTCCTCTTAAAAATATATTTAAATCTAAACTATTAGCCATTTGCCACAGTCATGGTTCTGGGCTGGAGACAGTTCTCGAACCGCTCCGTGTATATTGTGTATATATCTGAATAATCTCATATAGAATGTGATAGGGTGAGTTAATTTACCAATCTGGTGCAAAGCGCTTTAGTTTAATGGTGTTCGTTACTGATGCACCGATCAGGATTTAAAATAATAGCAATTAGATATACTGTTGGGTAATTGATAAATAAACAAGCATAAAATATTTATTTTAAAACATCTTAAACAATAAAGAGTCCTAATTTTCAAAAATAGAATCAACGTAAATTCAAAGTGGACTAAAACAAAAATGTTCTATATTACCATCTCTGCTGATAATATTATTATGTTCATTTAATCTTGCCAGTCAAAATCGTAATTGCGATCAATAGTCGATTAATTGTGCAGCCCTAGCTCAGAGGTAAATGGCATAACAAACAGAGAACTACAGTGCTGTCCTCCCCCCTTCCCATTTACTTGCCAAAAAGGGGAAAAAAGAAACACTATGAAGTAAAAAGCTAAAGATTAGGCGATGGTATAAGAAAGGTTTCTGTATAAACTACAAGAATGTTTTGAGGAATCCATACTACAGTTGGACTTATTTGTCAAAAAGCTGATGAGTTTTCTCAGACAACCACACATTTAGAATTTACATTTCTTCTATTAAGTAAGCACAAATTTAAATGTTCAGTTAATTTAAGACATGTTTATTCAACAAAAAAAAAAAAACCACAGGCTTTTGGGTAAACGCATCTTACAACAATTGACATGTCACGACTGTGTTCACTTATGCAGGGTCAGCATGAGCTCTCTTAATTGGGGCCAAATAAGCAGGAGTCCATGTGACTGAATCAGAACAGCTTCATTAGTGAGGCACAAGGGTGGGCCTGCTGATCCAATCCATGTGATTTCACTAAATCATTTATCAACACCTCAGGGGTCCTCTCCATGTATAAGAATAAGAATAAGGTCCAAGAATAAGAATATTAACAATAACAAACCATTTTGCACAAGTATCTCTAGATATGTGTTTTGTACACATGTATAAGAGGAAAATGGACTTCCCCCAGTTCACATCTCAGGTTCGTCATAATTTTGGAGCTAAGCATGAAGAATTGAAGAGCCTTTCTTCCCTAAGACCAAACAGCCTCGAGGAGGGAGTCATTGCAGCTAGCCACACTGAGGTTGTCATGGCAATGGATACTTCATAAGAGGACTTTAATGCATGGTTCACTAGAATAACTGGCAATGTTAAAGAGTAATTGCTCTCAAGAAATCAATGCATGTGGGAAAGTCTCTCTGCAGGTCACAGATAATAGTGTCTAAGATGTTGTATTCCACAGGATTCTCTGTCGCATTGCAATCTGCATACGCACACAGAAAAAAGACATTTAAAGTATTGTGTTTTACCTGTGATGGCATGAGGGATGGTGGTGATGACAAGTCTCTGGGTCTGAGACTTTACCCCGGTCTTAGAGTCCTGCATTTCCAACACCAAAGCTTCCATCTACCATTATATATACAAAATGAAAAATAACAGCTTAATTTGCATAGCATTCACCCTTAAAAGGGAACAAGGAGACCACTTCAGCTGAACTCGGAGTTTAGACAATACATACAAAATAAATAAAGCAGGATTTTCAGCTACTGCTGATATAATGTTGCTTTGTGTGGACCATTTAAATGAACTATAAATTACTTAACTATCTTCATCTTCAATATCATCCCTAGCTAGATAGGATAATATTTTGTCATTCATTGAATGTTCTAACAAGCCTCTTTTCTTCACAGATTGAAATTAAGTCTGCCTTCATCAGTCTGAATATAATTTACCAGCAAAGCATCCTGGACTATATGAGTAATAGTGCATCACGTGATGGGATTATTGATGACATTCACTTCTAATGCATATGCATTGAATCCTGAGACTTTATCAGACTTTACTCCAGAGATGTTATCAGATAAGCAATACATGCATTGTTTGTTATGAAATTGATGTTAATTCATAATGGCATTTAATTAATAAAGCTGTTGATATGTTAGTGAAACATTAAGTGTAACCCCACTCCATGTTGTCCTACTGCTATGTATCTGACATCTTTCACTTGTAAACATTTACCTAGGTAAGAGCTTCATAAAATGCAAACTGATTATAGCATAAAGCGCAGTTTCCACTGTCAATAGGTAAGCTGCTGTAAGGTCTGAAGCCTGCAGTATTCAAGCACGAAGCCGTACCTGCTGGACTCTCACATGCTGTTTCATTCCTTGATGGCTGACCCCTTTGAAATATACCCGCTGATTGACTGGTGGCTCTCTATGTCTGTTTGAAGTTGCTATTAGCTTTCTCAGGGTGTCTGGCTTTTGAAGATGATTTGGGGAATCATGCACCCTCATCCTGATCACAGTGAGTTGTTAACCAAATAATTGGTCTATTACAATCCCAAGAGCAACCAAGTGTCAGATTTTTTTGGGCCCAACACACAGTTATAGAGCATTTGTTTACTTCAAAATGTGAATCACTCAGGCAATATTTTATGGACGCGAGTGATTTAATCGTGGCAACAAGGTGGGCTATAAAGCTAATCTAATACATACAACAACACATTCACCGCACCTCAGATTGTAGATGCTAGAGTGGACAATTCATTTGCAGGTACAACCCTTGCATTTTTTTAGCTTGCATATAAACTAGAAGAACAAATTGCTTTTATTTGGGAATCTGGATTTCCTAACAGGTTCAAGATCTCAAGTTCAAGATAACAGAATACAGGTGTTCTCATTAGCTCATTTTATTTGAGCAAAATTGAGACCCACTATCTGGCACTGTTAATAAGTTATGTTTATAGTGCTCTGTGGCCGTATATGTTTATGCTTGAATAGACAAAAGCAACAGTTACTTACAAACACCATGCAAATGTTCAGGTGAAGTGTGGAGTTAGTCAGATGTATTTTTATATATATGCATTGCAATGCCACAAAAAGCATCAGATATGTTAATATATTGCGTTAATAACCCAAGAAACCTCATACTGCAGTAAATACACTCAAACTGTGAACAGCCTTTCACCAGAGAATATCACGCTGGTAAACCCATGTGATGTGCTGGATAAGACACAAAAACCTTAGACTATGTTGTTTTGGCTGTGAACCCACCTTTTTCAGACAAGCCATCCGCGGTCTGTAACGCTGGCCATGATCTCGCACGTTTCTTATAGTCATGTTGGTGTCTTTATCCTGCAAATTCTTACACTCCACCGATGACTGGCAAGAAGCAAGGAATAAAATGAAGAGAGCGATACCTCGGACCTCAGACGTGCGAGGATTTCGGATACTGCCGGCGTCTAATCTCTTATTATCATATTGATATCCACAAAGACGATGCTAGTCTCCGCCAATCAGCAAGCAGCGTCGCTCCTACAAGTAAAGCCTGTCACATCATGCAGATAAAACTGATTGGAGCTGTTTTACACTCAGACCACCACCAGAGGGCGTTGTTTTACACTTAGACCACTACCACCAGAGGGCGTTGTTTTACACTCAGACCACCACCAGAAGGCGCTGTTTTACACTCAGACCACCACCAGCAGGCGCTGTTTTACAATCAGACCACCAACAGAAGGCGCTGCTCACCTGCTGACTGTTGTGTGTGTACCTTCGACACGGAACAAAAGTCATGGCCTAGGTCAGTGGTTTTCAAAAATATGTCTAGTATGTTTTCTCACTCTCAGACAACCACAAACAATCGATACCTAATGTAATGTAATGCAAAGATGTAAGATGTAATTATCAATAAAAAAGGGGGATATATTCATAAGTCTATATTTTAAATGTGTTTTAAAGACATCTTGCAAAAGGGGGGCCTCGGTCCAATGTTAATGCCATTTGGGGGTCCTTGCCCTGGAAAAGTTTGGGATCCCCTGGCCTAGGTTTACAATGTCATTCTGTCATTTATTAATACACTTTAATAAAATGAATCTGTTGGATATAATTTTAATATATTTTTTTTATTAGATTTATAGTTTATTGTAATTAATACTTAATTAGCAAAAAAAAGTGCAACACTTCATAATAAGTCAGTGCACGTTATCTTCTCAATTTTCTAATTTGTTTACCTTAGTACTTAGGTGCATGGCTTAGTGGTTAGCACATACACCTCACACCTCGGGGGTTCGATTCCCACCATGGCCCTGTGTGTGTGGAGTTTGCATCCGTGGGGGTTAGATAGATAGATAGATAGATAGATAGATAGATAGATAGATAGATAGATAGACAGACAGACAGTTAGTTAGTTAGTTAGTTAGTTAGTTAGTTAGTTAGTTAGTTTATTGATCCCCCAGGGGGAAATTCTGGTCCCAGTAGCTCCAGGCATCACACACACACACACCCTCCGGGTTCTCCGATTTCCTCCCCTGTCCAAAGACATGCAGGCTGATTGATATGTCCAAAGTGTCTGTAGTGTATGAATGGGTGTGTGAATGTGTATGTGATTGTGCACTGCACAGGGGCATCCTGCGATGGACTGGCACCCTGTCCAGGGTGTACCCCGCCTTGTGCCCCATGCTCCCTGTGATAGGCTCCAGGTTCCCCGTGACCCTGAAGAAAAGGACAAACGGTATAGAAGATGGACAGACCTTAGTACTTGTTTATCTACTAAGCTGTTAAGTGGATAGATAACCTAGTTTTTTGTGTGTTGGTTTTTTTTTTTTTTTTTGGCTCAAAAATTTCGAAACACTAAACAAACCTCGCTTTAAAAGAAAACAGGTATCTTATTCGACCACTTGTTTTAAGTTGTGTCTGAGCTTTTACCAAAAAACAAAAGGAGCCGAACAACTCGACGCGTCGCGAAGTTACCGCCCAAAGTTTGTGCACGCGCACGACGGCGCGCGCCCTCGTCAGTGATGGATCCATGAAGTTGTTACTACAAAAATGGCTGATTTCCTGCCCTCCCGGACGGCGATATTTTGTATCCCCAGTTGTCTTTTGTCCAACAACGAAATCGATCAGCAGAGGAAATCTAAAGAGATAGACCGATGTATTAATCGAGAGAAGACGTACGTGAAGCGGCTGGTGAAGATATTACTGCTCGGAGCAGGCGAGAGCGGCAAGTCAACTTTCCTGAAGCAAATGCGCATAATTCACGGGCAGGACTTCGATCAGGGGGCCAAAGAGGAGTTCCGGGCTACAATCTACAGCAATGTTATCAAAGGTAGTACTTTCTGATCGCCTAACACCTCGTTTTGTCGATTAGTGAAGCTTTCTGACGTGTCCAGACTCAGCGCGCTTCGCTTATTTCGCAGTGAAAAGTGATTTCCGTGGTGAACTTCTGCGATACGAGTCGAGGTGAACGCACAAAAGCCATCAGAAGTGCAGTTAGCTGCAGTAGCTGTGCTCAGCACTCTGCGCGCGCCACGCCTTGTACTTCACACACAACTCACTGAAGCGTGTTGTTTATTCTCGATAAACTCCAAAGTTAGCGCACGTTTATTTCTTTACGAAAGGCCACGTTGAACCACATGTACGTTGATAATGTAACATTCTGGTACTCGTTCAAACTGACTCGGGTTGACCAAATTGTCAGCTCGTATTGTTTTCGGTTCTTTACACTTAGCTAGCAAGCTAAGCCCCATGTTTTGTTATTCAAAATGAAATTCCTGCTGAAGGCTTAACGTCCTGTATGCTAACTGATATCTGCCTGAACTGGAAATAGGCGCACCACGTGCATGCTTTTGTACATCTGATCACTTTGTACTGTTCTCTGATGTTTGTTTGTGTGTGAGTTTGTAGGAATCCGAGTGCTGGTGGATGCCAGAGAGAAGCTGCACATCCCATGGGGAGACTCCTCCAACCAGACACATGGGGAGGTCCTGATGGGCTTTGACACTCGCTCGGCCATGATGTCTCAGGGAATTGTAGAGACCAAAGTCTTCCAGCATTATCTACCCTCCATCCACACCCTGTGGGCTGACAGCGGAATCCAGAGTGCCTATGACCGAAGAAGAGAGTTCCAGTTGGTGAGATGGGGGAAAAAACATATAAATCTTAGCAGCACAGAAATGATCACAAGATGCGTTCAGTTTGGTGTAAGATTACTGGAGCACCGTCTGGACGTAAAACATGATGTGATTTAGGTTTAGATTTAGGTTTAGATGATGTGACATTATGTTGATGCTGTGATTCATCGAAACCCCCACCGAAGAAGAGAGTTCCAGTTGGTGAGATGGGGGGGGAAAAAAAACATAAATCTTAGCAGCACAGTAATGATCACAAGATACGTTCAGTTTGGTGTAAGATTACTGGAGCACCGTCTGGACGTAAAACATGATGTGATTTAGGTTTAGATGATGTGACATTATGTTGATGCTGTGATTCATCGAAACTTCCACCGACCCACACATGGGGAACATGAAATGTTCACAGCACTTACTCATTTACGTTGGTGTTGTGAAATTATCAAAAGTTATTTTCACTTGGGTTTTATTTTCAGTGGTTTTCAACAAAATGAGTATTAGTGTTTAAAATATTTTTTACAGCACTCTGTTTTCTTTGTGTTATGGTTGTCAAGAGCCATGTACACATGTTTGAAGCTATATTTATTTATTATTTTTATAATGAAGGTTTTTGGATTTTTGTTTTGGTGGATGTGGTGGTGTTAGTATAGGAATGTTGAGCACTTTAATCTCTTGGTCTTTGCCTTAACACGGAGTCATACAGGTAGTATAGTGATGTCAAAGCTTTCTGACATACAATTAGTAACTACAGCTGTAAGCTTCATTACACATATTTAATTTTTTTTCCCATTACTATACTATTGTTATAACAACTCTATATATGCTAAGGGGTAATTCAGTGCTACAATCTTGATCTGTATTTACATTTGCGCCTTGACCTAAACTATATTTTTACTGTTAAAAAATATTTATAACTTGTTAGATTTTGACACTTTGTGCTGTCAATTTAATCATTAGTTTTCTCTTTTAGCTGAAAACTTACTTTAAAAAAAGAACAAACTATTTTCAGTGACCTCACTAGTTAACTATATACACTTATGTAATGGTAGCAAAGTCAAACATACAATGTTACTTTTTAATTTCATATTAATGAACTCAAAACCTTCTCTATTTAACAGCAAGAACATAACAAGAATCATAGTAGGGGCTTCCAGGTTATCAGTCAATATCAGAAAGTTCAAAACGCATGCCAATCATTCTAGATTGGGGGGGGGGGGGGTGAACAAGACTTTTTGATGGACACCTTATCAGAATACTCTTCAACATTGCTGCTGCTACTCAAAATGGGGTTCCTTCAACAGCAATATTTAATATTTGTTTAAAGTAAATTAATAATTTTTTGGTGAACCCAGCACAGATATGCTGCCCTGTCCACTGTGGTTAGTGTGTGATGGATAGATAGATGGATGTACTTTATTAATCCCTGAATTTGGATCAGTGTTTTCATAAATGAATATACAGTATCTCACAAAAGTGAGTACACCTCTCACATTTGTAAATATTTGATTATATCTTTTCATGTGACAAAACTGAAGAAATGACACTTTGCTACAATGTAAAGTAGTGAGTATACAGCTTGTGGAGGTGTGTTTGGGGGTCATTATCATGCTGGAATACTGCATACTGATCATGCTCTGCTTCAGTATGTCACAGGACATGCAGGCATGTATGAGACGTATGAGTGCTGCCAGCAATGCTGCAGAGGTTGAAGGGGTGGGGGGTCAGCCTGTCAGTGCTCAGACCATATGCCAGAGACTGCATCAAATTGGTCTGCATGGCTGTCATCCCAGAAGGAAGCCTCTTCTAAAGATGATGTACAAGAAAGAAAAACAACCACTGCCTTGCTAAAGAAGCTAAGGGTGAAGGTGATGGACTGGCCAAGCATGTCTCCAGACCTAAACCCTATTGAGCATATGTGGGGCATCCTCAAATGGAAGGTGGAGGAGCACAAGGTCTCTAACATCCACCAGCTCCGTGATGTCATCATGGAGGAGTAGAAGAGGATTCCAGTGGCGACCTGTGAAGCTCTGCTGAACTCCATGCTGAAGAGGGTTAAGGCAGTGTTGGAAAATAATGGTGGCCACACAAAATATTGACACTTTGGGCCCAATTTGGACATTTTCACTTAGCGGTGCACTCTCTTTTGTTGCCAGTGGTTTAGACATTAATGGCTGTGTGTTGAGTTATTTTGAGGGGACAGCAAATTTACACTGTTACACAAGCTGTACACTCACTACTTTACATTGTAGCAAAGTGTCATTTCTTCAGTGTTGTCACATGAAAAGAGGTCATCAAATATTTACAAAAATGTGAGGGGTGTACTCACTTTTGTGAGATACTGTATATATTTCCTTTGTGAATTTGTATAATTAACAAAAAAAAATAGAAATTTGGTTTGATTTTGGAGCTCACCAAGTGTTTTAGTTGGCCTACTGGAGCACACCACTGATTATATACAACAGTGCACCTCCTGTTCGTATCTGTATTTGTATCTGTTTATTCTGAATCATGTATAATATGATGAATAACTGAGGTCTGATTTTGTTAAACATTTGGAGACCATTGTTTGTTTGTAGAGGTTGTAGATATTTTATTTTCTTATTCCCTTCTGCAGTCTTAAGTCTAAGGATTTAACTTAAGGAGTCATTACACAATGGGTCACAACAGAAAGGGAAACTCCTGTCACGTGGTTAGCGTGTTTTCTTGTTCCCTTTTCTTTTCCTTTACCAGTCTTTTTGACTCTTGGAATAAAATATTAAATGGAGCTAATACTAGTCAGTGTATTTCAGTAAAGTTTATATAATTTATCATTTTATTTGCAGTCTTGCTGCCTCTGAAATGCAATTTAATGGTCTCAGGATTTGTGGAATCTTGTGAATTGTACGATCCAGGAACATATTCGAGTAGGATCACTCTGACTGAAAGCACAGGCTGAAGGTTGAAATAAAGCACTGTCCTCACTACGTGAAGAGGGAATAAGGGATCGGGGCAAAACTGGAGATTTACTGTTTAGGACTGAGCACTGAGGGGCAAGGGTCATAGTTGTTATGCCAGAAATCATTTGAAGTGGATTATAATGCACAGATATTTTTACTGTGAACAGGTGCATTTATTTATTTTTCTTAATTCTTATAAATTCATCCCGATATCAATTCTCAAAAAAAGACAAAAAAAAAAAACCACAATGCTCTTGGTGTTACTTAATCTTGCATCATCATGAATATTGTTATGTATGATTTGCTAGATGATAATTTTCTGTGTTTTTTCCCCTGTGCCTCTAGGGTGAATCAGTGAAATATTTCCTGGACAGTTTGGATAGAATTGGAGAGCCGGTAAATCTTATTGACTTTAAAATTGAACAATACACTGTAGTTAAAGAGGATAATGTATACAAACTAAAGATGTTTCTATATGCTTATGATTATTATTTTGGTAATGGATTGTTTAAAAGATTTGTTTTATTTATTGTTTTGTTTTTTAATTTTACTTGTAGGATTACCTACCAACACAACAGGACATACTTCTGGCACGAAAGCCTACTAAAGGCATCCATGAGTATGACTTTGAGATCAAGAATGTTCCATTCAAGATGGTGGATGTGGGCGGGCAGCGGTCAGAGCGTCGACGATGGTTCGAGTGCTTTGACTGTGTCACTTCTGTGCTCTTCCTTGCGTCATGTAGCGAGTTTGACCAGGTTCTTATGGAGGACCGTGAGACCAATAGGCTCATGGAGTCACTCAACATATTCGACACCATCGTCAACAACCGTGTGTTTTCTAAAGCATCCATCATTCTTTTCCTCAATAAAACAGACCTGCTGGAGGAGAAAGTAAAGACTGTGTCCATCATTGACTATTTCCCCGATTTCACCGGTGAGCCCCATAATTTGGCTGATGTACAGAAGTTCCTGGTGGAGTGCTTCCGTGGTAAGCGGCGTGAGCAGCAGGTGAAACCCTTCTACCATCACTTCACCACGGCCATTAACACCGAGAACATCCGCCTCGTCTTCCGAGATGTCAAAGACACAATCCTGCATGAAAATTTGAAGCAGCTTATGTTGCAATGAGAGACATGCTGTAATGCTTAAGATCATTCCACTTTTAATGAGGTTTTAATTCTAGCGCAAGTGATTTCAGTAAAAACCCCGAACTAAACACCTGTATGCAGATTGTTCCCCTCACAGATAAGACTGTTTTCCTTTTTTTTTTTTTTTTTTTTTAAATCCCAGTTTCAATTTCACTTTCAATCCATTTAGCTGAGTCACTTGGCTGTTTTACTGCTGTCATTGCCTCTCCACTTTAAAAGTTTTAAAGAAAACATCCAGCAGAGGATGGGATTTGAACTCATGATATTCTGATCAGAAGTCCAGTGTCTTAGCCATTGAGTTACCACTACTACTGTTAGACCCATTTATATAAAATATTTAATTTCCCTAGACTTTGCTTACTTAAATTAATTTAAAAGAAGTTGTCCTTTTTTGTATTTCAGGTCTGGAGATGCCTTAAAGCAAAGTGGTAAATGTTATTGGTCACACTCCAAGATGCATGATAACTGCTGAGACTCAGGGGCTGTAAATATGCATTATAGACACATTATTGGTGAGTGGCCTTCCATGATTGGGATTTAGACCCCTTTTCACCATTTCAGGATTCAGCAAGTCCTGTTTTATCCCACATAAAAAATAAAAAAATAAAAAAAAAACACCATGTCAGTGCACTCGGATTATGCAGAAAATGTAGTGACCCTTTTCTTAAGGTACCTGTGTATGTAGTACTATTGTCTTTGTTCCTTATTAAAAGGGAAAGACTCTTAAATAATGTTTTCTTTGTTATACAGAATTTATATTGTATAGATCCCTTGTGGATTTTTTTTATATTATTTTTATTTTTAATTAAACCTTTTGTCTGGTGAGCTTTCACTTTCGCCTTACCATTCAAAGAGAAGTGTGTGTATGAAACAATGTGTATGAAAACCTTAATATGGTGGTTTATTAGAATTAATGTTCCAACAAACAAGGATAACTGTGTAAATATGAATTCAATGCAGATGTTAAATTGCCCTTATGCCCTAGCTAATGATTAGGCTCATGTGAGCAATTTTCAGGGTTTGTGGTGTGTGGGGATTTTTATTTTCCTTTTCTTTTTTTCCATGAGGTGTATTTTGCTTCCAACATGGATTAAAACATTCAGTTTTCTCCTCAAACTGAAATACTCAAGACAACTTTGTGCACTATGTAATTAATCTCAGGTGTATTTCACAGTTTGTCTTGGTTCACTGGCTGACTCAGGCAGTGACAAAGATGGTCTCATAAGAATGTCCTTTACATCTAATGTTTGCTTCTGCCAAGTGACTTCATAAGAGAATTCTGGCCGTTTTTAGTGTGTAACAGTTATATGCATATTAAATTATGTTCTTTGTTCTAAGCCTAGTTTTATTCACCATCCTGTAATCTGACTTGTGATCTGACATTTCATGAAAACTGGGATCGGTGTTCAAGCTCACCAACAGAATTTGCTTTAGTTCAGATATGATCCTTGTACAGTATCAGTTCAATAATTTTCAGTCTTTTTTGTATAACTTTCTTTGGTCCATTAAATCAAACTATTTTACAAAGATATTCATTTCTGTTGTTGGTGTTCTTGATCTACTTTAAATTGTAGATATTAAAATCAAGATACAATATAACTACGAGCATCTAAAAAAAATTTGAATATCATGGAAAAGTTAACTTTTATTCTGCATTTTTATTCAAAAAGTGGAACTTTTAATATATTATAGCTTTGTTATAAATATTTCAAGCCTTTTTAAAAAAAAAATTCTTAATTTTTGGCTTACAGCTAATGGAAATTAAAAAGAAATCCAGTGTCTCAAAATATTACAATAAAGAATTTATAATCCAGAAATGTCGACCTGAAAAGAGATCTAACCAACTAATTAACTCAAAACACTTGCAAAGGTTTCCTGAGCCTTTAATCTCTCAGTCTGGTTTAGTACACATCCACAATCACAATTGGGGCGGCTGTGGCTCAGTCGGTAGAGCGGGTTGTCCACTAATCCACTAACCGTGGGGTTGGCGGTTCGAATCCCGGCCCGGGTGATCCCATGCCGAAGTGTCCTTGGGCAAGACACTGAACCCTAAGTTGCCCCCAATGGCAAGCTAGCACCTTGCAAGGCAGCTCTGCTCCCACTGGTGTGTGAATGTGGTCTCATTAGTAAGTCGCTTGTAAATGTAAAAATGATATTTCTGTAAAGCTGCTTTGAGACAATGTACCATTGTAAAAAGCGCTATACAAATTGATAAATTATTATTATTAAATTATTAATCATGGGGAAGATGAAAGTAAATATTGCATTTCCTTTGGAAATCAAGGTCCCAGAGTCTGGAGGAAGAGTGGAGAGACACAGAATCCAAGCTACTTGAAGTCCTGTGTAAAGTTTCCACAATCAGTGATGATTTGAGGTGCCATGTCATCTGCTGGTGTTGATCTACTGTGTTTTCTCAATTCAAGAGTCAAAGCAGCGTCTACCAGGAGATTTTAGAGCTCTTCATGCTTTCATCTGCTGATGAGCTTCATGGAGCTCCTGATTTCCTTTTCCAGCAGAACTTTGCACATGCCCACAGTGCCAAAACTACTAGTAACTGGTTTACTGACCCTGGTATTACCGTGCTTGATTGGCCAGCCAACTCACCTGACCTGAACCCCATAGAGAATCTATAAGAGACGCCAGCCACAGTAAGACAGATGAGCTGAAGGCCACTTCAAAGCAACCTGGGCTCCCTGAACACCGTAGCAGTACCACAGGCTGATTGCCTCCATGACTCGCCGCATTGATGCAGTAATTCCTGCAAAAGGAACTCCGACTAAGTACTGAGTGCATACATTAACATACTTTTCAGAAGGTTGACATTTCTGTATTATAAATTTTTTTATTTTATTATTTTGAGATAATAGATTTTTGATTTCCATGAGCTGTAAGCTGTAATCATCAAGATTAAAACAAAAAAGGGTAGAAACATTTGACTGTGTAATGAATCTAGAATATTTGAAAGGTCCCATTTTTTAAGTAAATTATGAGAAAAAAAATTACTTTTTGACAATATTCAAATTTTTTGAGATGCACCTGTAAGCTTTTCTTCGCTTATTATTATTATTATTATTATTATTATTATTATTATTATTATTATTTATGGTAGCAGGGTGTTACAGGTAGGGTTGCTAATTCACAGCCCCAGGGCTTTGGGTTCAGTCGGAGTTCAGGTTAGTGTCTACCTGGAGTTTGTGTTCTTCCTATGTCAGTGTGGGTTTCCTCCTGGTTCTCCAGTTTGCTCCCCACCTACCAAAAACATGTGAGTAGGCAAATTGGCTAAGATAAATTGCCCACAGTTGTGAATATTTGTGTGTGCATGGTCCCCTGTGATTCCAGATATTCCAGAGTATTCCCCTCTCATGGCTAGTGACCCTGAGATAGGCTCCAAATTCGCCTCAACCCTGACCAGGATAAAGCAGTTACTGAAAGTGAGTGAACATTTTTTTATATAGCAAAATACAGTGTGATGTGAAAACTGAAATAAAAGTTCATCTAAAAATGAATGAATTTATATATATATATATATATATATATATACACAAATAACAAAAGGTAAGGAGCGGTTTTGTTCTTTTTAATAAACCGGTTACAAGAGACAACTCCAAGTGACAAGTTTACTGTTGAAACTTTCGATCCATTCTTGAATATTCTATTAAAATATTTTTTGCTCATCCTTTTATCAATTATCGGATGTGAGACATATTGAAAGGGGGATTATGAAAAGACGTGTTTGTGAGCATGTTCGTGCAGAGAGAGGAGTAAAAATAGTTTCACTTTTGTTTATACAGCATAAGACACGTCACCTTTTTCAAACTTTAAGGGGATCTCACTGTTGTCTCACTGATCCCTGATCTGTGAAATTCGCAAAGGATTGTTGTTTTCCTGAACATAAATGATTTACAAAGCATAATTAAGTGTACTGAAAAATCAGTTGTGCGCTATAAGAACAGAACACATCGCGTGAGAACTTTTATTTTGAACATGGTTCCCAACCCGGAAGTCTTGTGACAAAATGCGCAACAGCCAGCACACGTGACATTCATGATACTGACGTCAAAGCCTACGTGTGGCAGAGTACTGTTTATATGTGGGGTTTCTCGCGGCTTTCGTGCCAGTTTGAATATTGAATATTTGATTTAAACTCCAGAGCGAATCTGGTTTTCTTTGACAGGTCTGTCCATTGGCATGTCATTCATTTTTTTTTCCGAATGAAGGTCTGATATGATTGTGGGGAAAGTCCAATAGATTTATATGCCTCCACGTTTTCTGTGCATGTTGTTTTCGTTGGCTGTTCTTGTTATGCAAATTCACAATTCAACAACATGTTACGTTAAATATTATTATCAGAACTGTGGTAAAACGTGTGTCAGCATGGATGAACGGAAATGTTTACGGAAGTCGTAAAATGTTGTTTAGAAGCCGTGAAGTGTAGAAACGGGCGGGATAGGTAATGACTGTTTGCGACCTATATTAGCCTACAAGTTTCTCCAGTCCAGTCCTGGGGATCCTGCGCATTTGCAAGGTTTCCTCGCTTCCAACACACATAACCCAACTCATGACTGATATGAGAAACCTGATGAGCTGAATCTAGTGTCTTTAGGAGTTAGGAAGGCATAAATTATGCAGAACCCATGTATTAGACCTCAGTTGATGTGTGTATGGAAGTGTTACTTCATGAATTTGTAACTAGTATCTTGTTGCGTTTGTAGAAGTTTCATCAATTTATTTTGAAGGTCTTCTCACTAGCATAGAACCGTCACTGTGGAGATAACACACTCCAGATGAAGAGCCTAGAACATCCTGTTGAGAAACTGCGCTCAGTTCTCCTCTCCACTCGTAAGGATCTAATCGAGGCCTATGAGCAGTACAGCAGAGAGGAAAAGCGGTTTCTTGAAGACGGTCTCCTGCCTGGCAGTTCGCTTTTCACTACCATCACTGTTCACTATGATTCTGACTGGATTTCTGCCCACCCCGAAGCTCCTCAGGACTTTCAGAGCTTCTACGGCAACCCATACCGCAGCACACCCGACACCGGCCACAAGACCATTTATATTCAAACTATTGGTTAGTCAAAGTCCTCGAATGATTCAATGTTGTATACAGAATAAGTTGCTTTGTAATGTGTTTCTACGGTCCACAGGATCCTTTGGGGATGGAGCTGGGATCACTGAGCAGTATGTGGAGTGGCTGAGGGAGTACTGTGAGGCATTTTACAACGGCCTGGAGGTCAAACTCCTACCAGCAGTGACTGTTGCAGCCAGCAGCTGCAAATTTCGTGTCAACAGCAACACAAATAACCTGCAACTTCATGCTGGTGAGTATTATTACATACAATACGGCACATTTATTGTGGTTCCTTGGAAAGTGCTAGAAGAATTTGGGCCACTTAATCCCAGTTCCCTGCAGAGGGCAGACTTTTTTGTCTTTTGTTATTTTCATTCTTTAGTCTCCAAAAATTTTCTTTCCTTTTCATAGGAGACCTATTGGCGTTTTTGAAACAGAGGAAGCCAAAAGATGCATTTTGTATTGTTGGGATCACCATGATTGATTTGTACCCAAAAGACTCCTGGAATTTTGTCTTTGGTCAAGCATCTCTCACTGAAGGTGACATCTAACTGAGGTTTTATTGTCAGATTTTCTTCATGCTAACATTTCTAATGTTTACATTTCCGTTATTAGGCATTACCAAATGGTGGCTTAGTGGTTAGCACGTTGCTTCGCACCAACAGGAGTTTGCATGTTCTCTCCATGCATCGAGGGTTTCCTTGGGGTACTCCGGTTTCGTCTGAGTCCAAAGACATGTGCTGTAGGCTGATTGGCACCTCAGAGATAAAATAAAATCTCTAAATTGTCTGTAGTTTGTTAATGGGTGTGCGAATGTGAGTGCGATTGTGCCCTGTGATGGGATGGCACACCGTCCAGGGTGTCCTGGTATAGGCTCCCCTCCCTGCGACCCTGTGTAGGATAAGCAGTACAGAAAATGTATGGATGATTATTGGAAAATTAGAATTTGAACATTCAGCATATATTTAACAGGGTTCGTAAAAGGTACTTGAATTTGGATTTTTTTTTTATTTAAGTACTGGTAAACCTTGAAAATAGCCATTTTTTTCATCTAGTGGTGCTAACCAATTGCTTGAATTATAAAAAGTAAAAATCATACGAACTCAGTAAAAACTTTAGTGTTTATTTTTGATAGAACCGGAATACAACGTATACATCCTTTCACTCAAAATATGACTCCCTGCTGCAGCCCCTCCCTCTCCTTCATTTTCAATGAGCGCTGGTGACTTCTGGCAACATGTGTGACAGCGACCATTGGCGATTAGATGTGGGTGTGTGCAGCATCTTTGAAAGTTGAGAAAAGTTTAACTTTATCCAAATTTGGTGCAACCTGCTGCATCGACTATTGTAGAGCACACGTGATCCGTAGCCACCCATGCTAACTAGCAGAGGCAGTGCCATTCCGGCAGTAGCCGCTTATCTCAGGATCTTAGTGGGTTTATAATTATAATTATCAATTTGTATAGCGCTTTTTTACAATGGTACATTGTCTCAAAACAGCTTTACAGAAATATCATTTTTTTTTTACATTTACAAGCGACTTACTAATGAGATCACATTCACACACCAATGGTAGCAGAGCTGCCAGCTTGCCATTGGGGGCAACTTAGGGTTCAGTGTCTTGCCCAAGGACACTTCGGTTTGAAGCAAACAAAAAAAAGAAAGAAAAGAAACTAATGAAACACAATCACCTTCTTTTTAGGAGTGTAGCTCCTATCTTGGGTGAAGTATCTGGCTTGTTGCTGCTTGGTCGGTGTTGCTCATGTCCCTGGAAGTTGCCAGCTCTTGTTGAAAATAAATGGTCTCCGGTTGCTGTATGTGTGAACGTACCTTGAGTGGTCATTTTACACGTAAATATAGCTGAAATCACTGGAGTATAATGCTGTTATGGTGAAGATGAAGCAATGCCTGGGAAATGCAAATTTAGTACTGGAGAAGGCACCATATAAAAATTGATTGTTTGTGGAATTTAAAAAGAAAAAATTAAGACTGTTCGAATGGTTGTGTATGAGTGTCAGTGTGGGGTTGGTGGCTTACTGGTTATCAGGTTTGCTTCACACTTCCAGGGT
>JAFFST010044771.1:361106-374323 GCA_022414735.1 Noturus placidus | reverse complement strand
GGTTTGGATTTTTTTTCACCTTTAATAATAAACACTTTCATTTACAAATTGCATTTTGTGTTTACTTGTGTTGTCCTTGACTATTGTTTAAATTGGTTTGATGTTCCGAAACACTTAAGTGTGACAAACATGCAAAGGAACAGGAAATGAGGAAGGGGGCAAACACTTTTTCACACCACTGTACTGCATCGAATACAGTGCGTACTGTCACAGTATGCAACTTTTGGACACAGTCCACGTTTTTGGGATGTGTGAGAAAACCAGAGAACCCAGAGGAAACCTTGGGGAGAACATGTGAAACTCCACACAGACAGTAACCTGAGCTCAGGGTCAAACCCAGGACCCTGGAGCTGTGAGGCATATTAACTTTGTGGTATCCTTAACCCTGACATCTTTGTACTAGAACGAGTGTATGTTTTTGATGGACAATACCAAGCACTTCTCTAAGGTACTGTTGACAAATGCATCCGTCAAATATTATAAATGTTAATGTACAATGGGATTAAAGATTTAAATTAAATATTCAAATATTAACCAGAACTAAGGGTACAGAACATGACCTCCTGGGTATATTTGGGAATACCGCTTTGAGATTATAGCACTTTTGAATTATTGTATAAGTAAATTATACCAGAAATTATGTCCTAAGTAATATGCTTTAAGTTATAATCAGACTTCATTTTTCCTCTCTGGGGCGAATGTGCACTTTTAATGACCATTGTGAACTTCTACATTAAATCTATTACATTTCAGATTTGTGCTACAACACTGTTCTGGCCATGTAACCTGCTGCCTCTTGGAGATGTCAGTGGCCAATATTATGGCTATGTAGTATTTCAAATGGTACATTCGTTTTTTTATTATTCAATCCAAACTGAATGCTGTTGTTTTAAAATGGATTTCAGAGCTGGTGTGCTCACAGTGCCCAAGTAGCAGATGCCAAATAAAATCACACCTCAAATGGGAGTCTCGACACAAAAAAGTGCCGTAAACCTTCGGAGCGAAATATATTATTATTTGTTTATGCGGAGTATGAATTTTCCTTTTTGTTTACACGTTACCACGTGGCTACTGTTGATCCGAAACGTAATTACGTAACACGTCGGCTCAGATGACGCTACGCACTGCAGGAGAGAGCAACTGCTGTGTTCTGGAAGAAAGTGTTTTAACTTCAGGTGAGAAGTGTTTTGCATCAGTTTTAATGTACGGTGGTCTTCTTATGGTGCTAGGTCTGATGCGCACTTGCTATTTTGCTCTTTTTTTTGTCGGCGCTAGGAAATTGGTAAACAGCTGTAGCACTCCAGAGCTCAGAAACTTGGGATGTTGTTGGTTAAGCCGGAATTGCGCATGCGCTCTGAACTCATCGCTCCTATGAACTGTGTGTGTGTGTGTGTGTGTGTGTGTGTGTGTGTGTGGCGTGTAATCCACATGACCCGCACAAGTCAGAACTAACATGTGCACGTTAGTGAAATGCTAGAATACAGAGTGGAAAATAGTATTTAAAAATAAATGTTTTGGAAAGGTATTACCTATGAGTCGTTGGTTTATAATTGTAGCCTATATTTAGTAAAGACCACATTAGTGGACATGTTGAATTGATTTGGAAATTTCATTAAAAAGGGGTTGTTAGTTCTTAGTTTATAAGAAAATTCTAATCTTCTCATTAGATTCTCAGAAGCACTAAATACTTTTGTACCTTTAGTGTGTCTCTTTTACCTAAAAAGCAGCATATCGTGTACATGTAAAGTTCTGTGAGAATGTACCTTAAATCTTGAAAAAGGTATAATATAACCATATTTACAGGTGAACAGTACATATTAAGAGTACAGAAGATAAAGGTACTACCAACTGAAAGCTCCACTTTTTTGCGGAGTGTGTAAATCTTGCTGCACACAACGAGGGGGGAAAGACCAACACAACAAATCTGTTTCTGCTCTGCTGAAACACAGCTCTTTGTCCTGGTCTAATGCTGGTTTAACTGGCAAAGGCACACAGTTATGCTGGTGCCCCAGTTAGATGGTGGCACAGTGTTTAAGGCTAATAATCAAAAGGGTATGAGTTCAAATCCCAGCACCACTAAATTACCACAGTTGGGTCACTGAGCAAGATTCTAAGCTCTCATCTGCTTAGTTGTATCCTGTCTCAATCGTAAATCAGCAAAATGGAAATGTATGAAATAAAACAATTCCATGGAAATATTGATGGGTTTCTGAGAGTAGAGTATTAAAGGCTTTTGTTGATTCACATTGCACTACATATAGCTAACAAATATTTGTCCAATCTCAGCCACTGCTTAAATATTTTTGTGTGCAGAACCCTTTACTCTTATCAGGGGAAATAAAATTTTTACATTAAAGTTGTTACAGTTGTTCTAAATTAAAGTCTAAAAGTTCTTACCTGTTTTCCAGGTTAAGGATAATAAACACACTTTGCTGGTGACCTGCCAATCCTGTGCTCTCCCAGCTAAGAGTACATGTGGTGTGTGGAGTTGCTGTTAAAAAAATTGCTGCTCGCCTGGTAGGAGGTTACAGCTGTGTGGATTGTGAGGATTGGGTTACAGTGGTAGACTCATTGCTGATTGAGAAATCCAGCTTTCACTCCATAACCCCCCTCCCCCCACCACCACCGAACTGGTATTTAAATCATAGATACACTTTTCTTCTAAACTCTGTGTATGATATGCTGAGCTAGTAACAAGGTACTGAATTTGATTCTGCTCTTCTACCTGTTTTGTAGGAGGACTGGTGAATTAAACAACATTTGTTTATTAGTCTGTTATATGATGTTATATTATTTCTGCTAGGCTAGGAGGTCTCTTAGGACTCAAGTGAGAGAACAGACTTCACTTGAACCTTACATGGGCCAGAGGTCTTTTAGTTTGCCTGTGAATTTGAGCAAATTTGACTAATTGCTGGAGGATTTCATAGGTGCCTTCATTGTGCATATTTGTTAAATTGGTTTGACACTGCTTTATTAATATAGTTTGAGTGGTTTCGAGTTTATAATCCATTTCCTTTCTTTATTTTTTTTTTTGTAAATTTAATAGAATTTATACTATTTCTCTTTCTAATAGATTTGGCATTCCAAATGGCAGAAGCTGGAGTCTGTGTGCTGCTCTTATTTTGCTCCCTGTTCTCAGGACTGGTGTATTACATAAACTTCTTTTTTGAACATGGAAACAAGTTCAAGATGAAAGAAAGGCCCAATTTTATTATTATCCTGGCTGATGATATTGGTTGGGGAGACCTCTGGACAAATGAGTTTTACAATACTACCCCCTGGCTGAATATGTTAAAGCTGGAAGGCAAAAGGTATAGTGCAGCACGGATAAAATTGCTAAGATTATTTTTACAATTTTATTTAAGAGGTACAGTGTTTTAGTAATGAAACAAATTGGAAACGTAACATAAGGGCTGTAAGGGCTGATAATTGGTCACTGCATTTCTAAGTGGAATCCTGATTGTTTCTGCAGGTTTACAGACTTCCACTCTCCTGCTTCCACATGTTCCCCTTCACGTGCTGCACTGCTCACTGGTAGACACGGCTTACGCAACGGAGTCACTCACAATTTTGCAAAGGGGTCTATTGGAGGACTGCCACTTAATGAGACGACATTTGCTCAGCTCCTGCGTGATGCTGGCTATTACACTGCCATGATTGGTAAATGCAGCACGCACTAAAGAATCACTCAGTAATTTTTCTCTGATTAACATTCTGATGGTTTGCAGTGAGTGAGCTCCAAGAGGCCTGATGCTGTGATTAGCTCCTGATTAATGAATGCGACACTGTCACCACAGCAACAAGTGACAAAGCTGAAAAAAATTATAGTTATTGGTATGGAATTCAGAAGTTGTCAGAAGGATTGTAATGCTGTCCTTATTTCTGGCTATAGGAAAATGGCATCTTGGACACAGTGGACTCTACCATCCAATCCACAGAGTTAAGTGCATTAAAGTCACATTTGGCAGTCACATTAGATATAGACATATAGATACTGTATAAAATACTAATATTCAAAAAGATGCTGTAAACTCAGGACATAAAAATTGTAGGCCATGAAATGTCACTAAAAAGGACAGTTCAATAATATTTTACCTTCAACTGCACCTGCTTGTTTATATAAACAGGTTTTGAATATTATCTTGGTATTCCATATAGTAATGACATGGGCTGCACTGATAAGCCTGGTTTCAACCTGCCCAGCTGTTTCCCATGTGTGCAAAGTAAACACAGTAGGTGAGATGACATGTCACATGTGTTTTTTTGTGCATCTGAGGCATAAGATATAGATAATCTATGTTAATATCTTTACTAAAAAGTGTTCAATTTCTACACAGCAGGAAAGATGGAGGATGTGACACTAAAATAGCATTACCGCTTTTCGAAAATCAGAGTATAGTTGAACAACCGTTGGATCTTTGGGATCTCACAGAAAAATATGCTAAAGCAGTAGCCACACAGATTTTGACTGCAAGGTTTGTACCTTATGAATCTCTCCATCAGTGTTCATCTACACAGCCAACTTGCAGACACAGATATTGATTGAGCAGGGGGAGAAAACTGAATGGGAATGGTTAATTTGAGTATTTATTTAATTTTAAGTATTTCTACATGTTCCACTTGTGAATAATCAGTGAAGAGAAACAGCTCAGTTTGCCCAGTGTAGCCAATACACGCAACCAAGTTACTGCTTAACAAATCCTTCTGAATTGTGTCATTATAATTTTTCACATAACATCTGTGCATCTAAAAAGTAATACCTTAATGTTCTTGCATTCATCACATGTTTAAAGGTCCAGTAAAAAAATAGACACAGATTTCCATAGAAGTGTTGTCTTCATTATTGTATTCTAATAATGATGCCATTAAGACTTCAATAATTATTCAATGACCAAGAATAGTGTTAAAGATATCAAAACTGTTTTAGATTGTAAATTGCTGATGAAACGTGGCATACATCTTGCCAAGTAGCTTAGCTGTTTCCTGCCTTTCCCCCTAAAAGATCTAAATGAAAGCTACTGCTTATTACAATGCATTCCTTCACAATTATATTCATACATGGTAAGTAACTTCACCATATAAAAATTTCTTAGAAACAAATTAAGCATAAGCTTTTATTATTGTCTTTAAAACAATTTCCCCACTGTTGTTTCCAGGTAGAAGAAATGATGAATGTGCCTCAATTTGTCAGTTTATCTGTAAAAATGAATAAATTAATAATACATGGTGAAAAATTTATAAATATCGGAGTATTTACCATAATTTTGAATGGAGTATAAAAGCAATTGTTTGAGTCCAAAACAGCTGGCAGACTTTGATCCATCAGTGTGACGTGCAGAGTCTGCAAACAAGCCTGTTATTTTAACTGACCAAGCACTGAGGCGTGACTTTGACCTTTGAAAAGGATAGGGGCCAGTATATTTGTAGTCAAGCTTCTCCTCTTTCACATTACTGCTGCATACTGTAAAGTAAACCTTAAGACAACTTTAGAGCCATTTCACATCACATATCATACATACTTAACCATTTGAACTGATTATATATTATGTGCGTATCCTTTTTAAAAGAATAAAATTGTAGTGTTTTTATCTTGTCATGAGACAGAATATTCAAGTAAATGTGTCTGTAGGAATAGGGGGCAGCCTTTCCTGCTGTATGTGGCGCTGGCCCATATGCATGTTCCTCTGTTCCATAATCACTTCCTGAATGTGACTGCAAAGGAAGCTTATTCAGCCAGTCTTCGTGATATGGACAGTTTGGTGGGAAGTATAAAACTTGCAGCTGAGGCCTTTACTATGAAGAACACACTTATATGGTTTACTGGTAAGTCTCAAATATCATCTGTAATTATTAGGTGTACATTAAGCCTCTTATATACACTGATAGTGGACAGTGGATGTAATTTTTTTTTTAAAGCTGCTAACAGTTTATGGTGTAATAGCATTTCAGGGTTTTGAGAGAGCCGTGGATCTCAAGGTCTTAATGTGAAACTTTTAGGTGATAATGGCCCATGGGAGCAAAAATGTGAGTTTGCTGGGAGTGCTGGGCCTTTTCTAGGGAAGTGGCAGACCAGCAAAGGTAATGAACCAAAACCACCAATATACCATGTTCATGCACTCTTAGAAAAGATCTAGAACTATTAATGGTTCTTTTGTTTGTCCTATTATACATTTATTACAGTGTAGTGTGAGTAGTATTTATAATGTATTTATAAGGCTTTATAACTTTTATAGTAGTATGTTTGGGCACATTTCTGTAGGAGCCACAATGTGATAAAACCACTGCGAATCCCTGTGTGTACAGATGTTTTAATCTTAAAGAGCACTGCTTTCGTACAGTGAAGTTATTGAGTTTTCTGGTGATCAGGTGGAGGCTCAGCCAAGAGGACCACCTGGGAAGGGGGCCATCGAGTTCCATCAGTGGTCATCTGGCCAGGGAACATATCACCCAACACCACCAGCAATGCCCTGCTGAGGTAGAAGAACTTCTTGCTAAGCTTCTAAAAGGAAAGAAAACTTTTTACTGACTTTACAAAGACTTCTTTCATTCCTTTTTATTTTTAGTGGTATGGATATCTTTTCCACAATCCTCTCCTTAGCCGGTGTGGACCCTCCTTCAGACCGTCATTACGATGGCATTGATGTAACACACATCCTGCTTCATGCGTCTGATACAGGACATAAGGCAGGACCATTTTTATAAACTGTGGCACATCATGAGATAGAAAATAGGTTTTATAAAAGAGAATTTGGGATACACAATAGCACAGAGTATAACTGTTGCTATTTTCCATCATCAGAGTCTCATGCATCCAAACAGTGGGGCAGCAGGGCAGTTTGGAGATTTACAGACTGTCAGACTGGGACATTACAAAGCTTTTTACATTACAGGTCTGGTATAATTCATGCCTTACATTTTTAATATGAAACAACCCACATTTAAAGAGTGACTATTATTTAACAGTATTGGAAATAGGGAGTGAAAACTGACAATGGTTGAATGCCCTCATAAAATTATTCTTGAAATCTGTCACAAATAAACTGAATGGTCTGTGTTCGGCTAAACAGTATTGTGCCAGTTGCAAACAAAATCAGAATGCTAATTATTACCTTCAGTCCCACATTAGTGACCTTGTTACATGGATTGTATTAACATTATTTTATATTATAGTAACATTTAAATGATGTCATCATTTCAGTTTGTGCTTTAAGTACAAATCTTTAGATAATTTCCAATATGCATGTTTACACTGTTGCTAGTTCCTCAGACACTGAAGACATGAACTTCTGTTTCACTTTGCCAGGTGGTGCAGAAGCCTGTGGTGGAGGAAGTGGAAAGCAGGAGCTTCATGATCCCCCTTTGATTTTTAACCTGAACAAGGATGAAGCAGAAGGGTCACCTCTGGACCCAGCCAGTGAGGAGTATCAACTTGTCCTCAAGGAAGTGGAGAGAGAGCGTGAGGTGCTGCTATGGGATATAGCAACAGACAATGTATCTACTGCAGATTACACTGTATCCGAGAGTGCAGTCCCCTGCTGTCAACCACAGAACCCTGCCTGTCGATGCCATAGCCCACACTAAACTCTTTGACTTTATACACAGTTGTTTTTAAGCATAAACTACATGTTGTGTGCAGAAGGGAGGGAAGAGCACAAAGCCAAGAAGTCACATGCAGATAGTTTCAATGTTCCTAAAAGAATTTACAGCTAGGTAGACTGTAAGTAAGGTGTAGTGTTAGCATTGTGCCCTCATACTGTAGCTCCAGTGTT
Source organism: Noturus placidus (assembly GCA_022414735.1). NCBI lineage: Eukaryota > Metazoa > Chordata > Actinopteri > Siluriformes > Ictaluridae > Noturus > Noturus placidus. Next base: position 366,554 of record JAFFST010044771.1, on the reverse strand, counting down.
CCTGGTTCAATCCTGAATGCAGGTTACTTTTTCCTTTCCCTGGGTTCACTTGGGTTTCATCGGAGTTCTGTGATATCTTCCCACTGTCCAAAACATGCAGGTAGGTAGATAGGCATGTGAATGTTTGTGGCTCCATACAATGGACTGACATCCTAGCTGGTGTAAATTCTCCTGCCTTGCTCCCACTGTTCCTTGGACATGCTCTGGACCATGACTTTGACCAAGATAAAAACCAAGATTATTTCAGAAGAATGAATAAGAAATGTTTTATTATGCTGCATTGCAATACAATCGAATCTCCCAATGACTGTGTGAATCATCTGTTTTAATAGTGTATGCAGGTCACATCTTTTTTTATATAAAATATTTTTTTGCACAAAAACCATTATTGAAATATAATAACTGCTGTTAAAGAACAGTTTTATTCCCATGAATTTACATCAGTGTATATCTAAAATTAAAAGGTTAGAAGAGTTTCATAAGCTTCAGATGTAACAAAGCTGTCAAAACACCACCTGCGTAGTTTCATAACATTTTTGTCCCTGTTACACTTGTGGCCGGCCCTGTAGGCATACTGAGTGTGATTTTGTTTTCTCAAAATCTCTGCAGGACAGCAACTGTTGATAATTGCTAAAAATTCTATACTTTCTAGCCCTTCTGGGAAAATCGTTTGTTAAAAGTAAACGTCACTCTCCTCTTCCATGATGTGGTTAGATAAATACGGGCATGTGGATAAACACTGCCATTAATTGAAATGAATATTTTGTGAATTAGATATGTGAAGTACAGAATGTCAGAATCACAAGTTATTTTTCTCACCTTTATTTCTCAGTACATGTCACTTTCAGAAGCTTGAAGGTCAGTGCAGATAAGCTTAGCCCATTTACATTCTTTTTTTAACAGAATATTAAAAATCACAGCATGAAAATTCTACAAATTTAAAATGATAAAATGAATGTTGAGAGGAAACTGGGTCGTGTCTAACATAATTTAATTGACTCTAAAACTAAGTGTACTACTGTGTAGTCCACACAGCTAAACCAGTGAAACAATGTCAAATGCAGTATAAATTTTCAAACAGAATAGTAGTCACAGTTATGCTCAGAAATAGTTCAAACAAAATAATACACTTTGCTATAAATGACTTCTGTTACAGTGCTATCCCTTTCCCTAGAACAATATAAGCAACCTTTTGTAAACCACTGAAAAACAAACAAAAAAAATTCCATAGCTTTAGTGTAACAATATGAAAAAACTATATTGAATCCTTATTTACATCATGATTGCACTTTGGTCGATTTATTTTTGTTTTGTATTTGTTAGGCTGGGCATACAGCATCAAGTATCAGTGAATACTTTTTTTCGTATAACCCCCCCAGTCATATTGATGTGGCCCTGCTTTGTGCAACATTCAACTCAACCAGAGTAACAGATCTCCTGTTATAGATTGTTCCTCTGGCCTCAATATTATATAACAAGCATCACTAAAATAAACAGTGTACAACTTCAAGAGAGAGAGAGGAAAGTTCCTATATCCTAAGAAGACAATGTCTTACTTGTACAAAACATTAGGGGCACATTACTATTGTATTGCATCAACAAGACAGCCTTAATTAATCTGAATTCATTATTAATTCCAAGTGTCCTTTAATATAAGAATGCAGTATGAAGGGCACATGGAATCCTGCTTTACTCGATGACCTTGAAATCCCAGCAGCATACACTAAGATTTATCAAGACAGACAATATACTTTCAGGCCTCCACTGTAACATTTGTCTTCCTAATGTTTGCTTCCCAGAGTACCTATAGAATCTTGTATTTTGTTGAAGCGCTCTGGAAGGTTGTACTCTGCCATACAGGACCTCCAAAAACTTAACAGTACACAATCTTTTAAGCCATTAAAATCATTTTATACTAGAATGACAACCAAAGGAGTGTGCACATCTGTGCAATTTCTTTCCCTTTTCATCAATGATTGGACATTCTGTTGGATGGAGGTTTATTAATGGTAGACCGTCTCACTCAGGACACACTACTTCAAACAGCTTCATATGAAGTCACTGGATTTATAAGCATAGAAATGATTTTCTAGCCACATTATTAACAACATTGCACTATTTTGAAGGTTTGCCACTTTTTAAGCCATGTCTAAAAGTATTGTGAAGAAATATCCTGTGCAGTCAAGAAATCCAATAACTGGGGAATACCCATAATGCACTGTTTAGCTGGGGTATGCATGCAGTATACGAAATATTTTACTTCACAAATTACAAATTGTATTCCCTGTAGAAGTGGGCAACACACAATCAACCCAAGAAATATTGGCACCCTTCATCAAACTCTTCAGTTCAAAGACAACTTTTTCAGTATATTTACTTCATAGTTATTGCCACTTATTTACATAGTCTAATTACTTTCATAACAGTAAAGTCTTTTATGAAATTCTTTGCTTTTTACAATCTTCCAACCGTTAGGATCTGTATTGTGCTTTTCACCAGTTGAAATATACTGTACTTTGTCATCTGCCTGCAAATCCAAACAGCTTTCAGCTGAAATGAGACCCTGACCTACACCAATCAGGTAACCAGTATAAAAACATATGTAAACAAAATGAAATATCAACTAATTATCAAAAAATTAATGGAACAGTTGCATAAGTGCCCAAAGGAGAAAATTTGAGCTTCTTGCTCCAGTGCATATTGAAGACGGTGATTTAGACGAAGTAAGAATAAAAAATTCCATTTTAAGGGTTATTTTCAAAATCAGGTGATATGTCACCATTAAACAACTGAATTGTTTGGTTATTTTCACAAGAAGTGACAATCAAAATCATCCTTGGTGTGTTTGGAGACAAACAGGGTCTGTATACATGAAAAATTTTTAAAAACATATCCACTATGAAATATGATGGTGCAAAAGTGATGACTTACAGCTATACTTATGATGATCATTGTTTCTGAAGGATGTTTTAGCCCAAAACTTATTTGACTCTGTCATGCTGAAACTAGACTGTGGAATAATTTTTTATCTTATTCAGTGTGTCAGTGAATCCCAGAAAATACTCTGAGCATGAGGCAGGAAAACACCCTGGGCAAAATACACAGACACATTTGGATACATATTCATATCTGGAGGTAGTTTAGAGTCACAAATCCACATACAGACATGCTTTTGAGAGGTAGGAGGAAACACTTTACAGGATGAGGTAAACTATAAGGATGCCACTACTTTAAAATGCAAAACTATTGCCTTTATTTATTTAACAATATGTGCCAATAATTATTGTGTTAATTTCACTCCACTTGGACCTCCTATATAGGGAACACTGAGGAGAATCCTGTTCCAAAAACTGTACGTGCCCCAATACCCAAAAAAGAATTCTCTTCCTTCATCTACATTAATGAGTGAGATGGGAGATCATCAGATTAACTCTCACAACTATTGAATCAATGCACATCAATTTCAATGAAAGGTCAGTCACCCATCTTGTTTTGTACACTCACAGAGAGTGAAACAATTTAAGATTAGATTCCAAATTCCAGGAGTTTACAGCAGAGTAGGAAAGCAAACAAAAGGAAAAAAACATTGTCTCTGGAAGCCGGGACACTATGATGCAGGTTTGAACTTTGCCCCTTAATATTTGTTTACTCACGGTCATATGTTTCATTGTCACCTGGTTATCTTTCTTCTTACTAGTTTAAGGGTGTCCAAAGATTTGTGTTTCTTTGTCTCTGGGGCACATGAGTTCAGCTTGAACTAAAAAACTACAAAAGTCCACATTGTGTCTATTCAACTAAGCAGAATCTTTATGATCAGACAACATACTTTGTTCACCACTGGTGACTCAGTGATTTCCACTGGTCAGGTAATATGTTCGGACTTGATCTTGGTTTTCTTTACTAGATACTAATGACTGATCACTTGAAACTGCTCACTGGAAATAGTGTTCAGCTTTAGCCACATACAAGCAGTTGTCTGAGAAAGAATTTGGGTCTAATATGGAACCAAAATAGCAAATAGTTGTAATGTAGTGTATTTGTAGATAAGCTGCATTAGGTTCAGTTTCAATCATTGTATAAACTTTCTTTAAACTCTAACATGCTTCTCAGAATAGCGAATAAGGTTAGAAAAAAAAGTTGACCAATTTGTTATTATTAGCTACATGGTTTAGCTGAGACTTATCTGCTTCAGTGGGTACCTGCGAGACCACATATCCAACTCCATTTGCGTTGCTGTCCTTGGTGTTGTCATGAATTTGTTTTTGCTCATCTAGTATACTGATACCACTTCCTTCTTTAGTGTTTTGGATGTCCAAAATAGGAACCTGCTGATGGACGTCCACCTCCAGGCATTCACAACTCTCCCCGTCCTGTAATCTTCCTTCTTGGCCATCTCTATGATTATGTATAGTTGTGTCATCTTCTTGCAATCTTAAGTCAACAGAGTTTAGGTCAGGCTCATCTACAGCTCCTTCTTCATGTTTTAAAGGTGGAACATTTGGAGAGGAGCTATGGTTTACAAAAAAAATGGCAAAGGTCAATTTGGATACCATTAATTAGTTCATATTTGACAATTGTTCTGTTGACTCAAAGTTCATCTGTACCTCTCAATTGATTCATAAGAAATTGGTGTTGGGCATGTCTCCAGTGTCCCGCCACCTTCCTCCTGAGCCCAGCCACGATTAGATGAGGCGTAAGTTAGAATGGCGTCAGTCACGCTGTAAGGAGTGTGACCCTTTACGCAGTCTTGAATGTGACTAACAGGAAGCTGAGTCTGCAGAAACAGATGGAGCTGGCTGTCGGACAGGCACACAGTCATGTGCACTACCCTGTGGGTACAAAACTTCTCATTAAAATGTGCTGAACCTCAGTACATCTGCAGAGGAAAAAAACTATGCAGACAATGACAGAAATAATTCTGATAATTATTTCTGTTTAAAAGTCTCATTATTTTCAGCAGATGGCTGTATTAAAATACTGTTACAATACTGTTCTTTTGTTGACTTCAGTTAATCAAATGTTAAGCAAAAACACTGCTCTGACTCATCTGAGGTTAATGTAATGCAGAACAAAGTGCAATTTGTCATTATTCATTGTTGCTTACTTCCTTCCTTTTATAATTTCTAGAAAAACCATCAAATTGAGCAAATAACTGACAACGATGAAGATTACATTTCTCTTCATTCTGACACATTGTAGATTAAGAAGATGACACTGACTTGTCCAGGAAGCTTTGTAAACCCTTTCTTCTCTTTTCAATGAAATCGGTGTTGTTAAAGTGCATGAAAGACTTTCCAGGCAGGTCAGGAACAGGCCTGTGTGAAAGTTTAGAGTAATAAAATTACCAGAAAGAAAGCCAGATAGTTATACAGTGGTGTGAAAAAGTGTTTGCCCCCTTCCTCATTTCCTGTTCCTTTGCATGTTTGTCACACTTAAGTGTTTCGGAAC
>JAFFST010044771.1:325742-360008 GCA_022414735.1 Noturus placidus | reverse complement strand
CACTTTTTCACACAGGGCCATGATGGTTTGGATTTTTTTCACCTTTAATAATAAACACCTTCATTTACAAATTGCATTTTGTGTTTACTTGTGTTGTCCTTGACTATTGTTTAAATTGGTTTGATGATCCGAAACACTTAAGTGTGACAAACATGCAAAGGAACAGGAAATGAGGAAGGGGGCAAACACTTTTTCACACCACTGTATTAATATACACAAATTCTTTTGTTTCTGTGCTGTTAAAAAACCTCTTGGCTTTCTGAGCATTCAATTGGAATAAATGTATTATAAATGCATTACGTGTCATTATTGTAATTCACTAAACGCCTTAATTAAATTTTTTTTACTTACACCAGACCAGCATTCTTCTGCAGTTTCTGCTTCAGCCACACAAACTCACTATATCGCCGACGCACACAGGAGGTTTTAGCTGTGAAAGCCTTGCTGTTGGTCTTAGCACAGAGACAGAAAAACCTAAAATTATGTTCACTGAAATGATTATGTATTTAACCTCATGAACCTGTTTATTAATTAAGTACACTCATGATTTATGTATAGTCAGCGCTGTAATTATTCGCACTATTGATAAAGATGGGTAAATATTATTTGACATTTTTTATTTGCCGCTAATTAACTTAATCTTTCTGAACATATGAGAAAAGGTCATTTATTCTAAGAAAATGCAAAAACTTAATTATTAAAGTTTAAAATTATTATTATTTTATTGTTGTTTTTTTTTTTTACAAAAGAACATGCATCAAAATTATTGACACATCTACTTTAGCCTTTACCAATAATAACATCACTGTGTCTTCTTCTCTAACGCTTGATTAGAATGGAGAATAGATCGTAAGGAATCTGAGATGAACGCTTAATACAGAATCTCTCCACATCCTGCAGGGTCCTCACTCCTCACTTGTGGACTCTCCTCTTCAGCTCACCACACAGGTTTTAAATGAGGCTTGGGTAAGTGGCCTGCGATGGCCCTGTCAAAATTTGGACTGTGTTTACTGAAACATTTTTTTGTGCCGATTTGGATGCACATTTAAAAAAAAATTTTTTATTTATTTAATTTATTTATTCATTTAGCAGACGCTTTTATCCAAAGCGACTTACAAATGAGACCACATTCACACACCAATGGTAGCAGAGCTTCCATGCAAGGTGCTAGCTTGCCATCGGGGGCAACTTAGCGTTCAGTGTCTTGCCCAAGGACACTTCGGTATGGGATCACCCGGGCCGGGATTCGAACCACCAACCACAACAACCCCACGATTAGTGGATTAATGGACAACCCGCTCTACCGACTGAGCCCCAGCCGTTTTGTACTGCAACTGCTGGAAAATCCAACTACAATATGACCCAGCTGTAGCTCTGGCAGAGACTTTCATGTGAGTATTAGGCTCTTTTCAATATAACCTTTTCAATATACTTCTTTTCATGCCAAACTCACCTTGAGTATTGTCAAGAAGCTCTATTTATGTCTGAGCATAAAATCCAATACAAGTAAAAGTTCCAGTAGTGTCTAGTAAACTCTTGAGTCACTAAATCTCCACAAATGTAAGCATCAAAATTGCTTCCACTGCAAGTCTCCAAAAATAATCTTTCGAGAACTTTTGCCACTCTAATCAGCCTCCTCAGTGTGTGGGGACAATCTGTTTTAAATCCACTTCCAGCCAGGTTCATTACAACTCCAGTTCTTTTAAATGTCTTAATTGTTTCCCTAAGAGTGGATGTGGGTATTTTCATGTGTGTAGATTTTTTATATCCACTTCCTGATTATGAAGTGAAACTTTTGTCTCACTTTTGGGAAACCGCTCTTAAGCAATAAGATGAACTTAAAGGTAAATATAAACTGGAACTAAAGCTGCAACAACTACTCGATAAAATCGATAATAAAATCATTGTCAACGAATCTTATTATTAATTAGTTGGTTTGTGCACGGCATGGGACACGTTTACTCATTATGTTACTTCTGTTCTGAAAACATGCTTCGGAGAAATAATAAAGTTGTGTCTCAAATGATGTACTATACACTTACACTATGTATTATGTACTCTACCATCTAGAGTATGGATTTTAGAAAGGTAATATCATCTCAAATGGAACACTAGCGGTTTTTTACCACCCGGAAGTATAAGCTGCTTCCTAGTTGATGGCACATGACATCTTACGCATGTAATGTGACACCGCTAGCTTTAGCAGATACGAGAGTCAACAATAATTACTTTCTTCAGTTTACTGTTTATATACTAAGTTAATTTTATATACAAGAATGTATGCATTTTTTTAATGGATACATAAAAAGCACTGAATTTAACTACAATCCTAAATGAATAATAGTATATTCTGGTGTGTGTGTCTTTTGGCTACTTTTCATTCTTATATAATTGGACAAACAGCTGTGTAAAATTTTAGTCTGAAGTTTATATTTGTAACACTCAGTTTGTGGATTTTATTTTAAATAAACAAAAAAAGCTACAGAAAGGTTGCCTCGCCCATCCGATTAATCGAAAAAAAGAAAAAAAGAAATAATAAAATGATCGACCAACTAATTGATAATGAAAATAATAGTTAGTTGCAGCCCTGATTGGAACATACTTTATTTACATTCTGTTTAAAAGAATTTCTAGTGTGACAATAATTGTGACACATGGTTTGTTTAAATTATTTTTCATAAGGGTTTTTATTTTTCTCAGATTTTTTTTTCTCAATTAAAAACAGTTAGACATCTCTCATATGTTCAGTGCAAGATTGATCTAGTTAATTGAAAATAATTTCTCTCATAACCTTTCAAACTCATCTTTACCAAGGGTGCCAATAATTCTGGAGCTAACTGAAGCTGATTGTAGTTACAAGAGAGACAATGTTTATACAATAAAAAATGACTTTTCTTTACAGATAACATTGTATTATACTAACTGTATTATATTTTGAAGTGTGAAAACAAAACTAATTACCATTCTACTTTTACACATTACTATACAGATACTAAGAAGCATTTAATATTTAGAAAGACCTTTATATAAAACTACTTACATAAAGAAAAATCTTGAAGTCCACATACGAGTTCCATGATCCCTTATTCATCACACGAGGATCCTGAACTCTCACAGTAATGAATTCCTGTTAAAATCAAAACAAAACATTAGATCTGAAAATCTATTGACAGAAGGTGATGGCACTTTTGTACCATAATCAAATCTTGATTAAAGATTCGGTATAAACACCTACTGCAATTTTTTGTACTTCCTAATCTCTTTTTAAAAAGTTGAACTTTTTTTAGGTTTTTAATCTAATCTACAAGGCAAACTCCAGATAAGTTTAAACAATAGCTCTATTAAGAAGTACTCAGCTCCTGTAGCACAACATTGTACCAACTACATTCTCGAATAAATTAGCTTACTAATATTCAAGAACTTAAATAACTAAAGTAATTAATTTTTCTCTAGACTCATTCATGTCGAGACAGACAAACTCAGTCATCAATCTGCAACAATTAAGGCAAATGTAGAAATCAGTCAGACAATGAGACAACAGTAAGAGGTCTTACATCTTCTTGACTTTTGATCATCCTGCCAGTTGTGAATGAGCACATATGACATCTGTGGAATGAGAAAAGGAGAACACGGGAAATGACTAAACTGCTTTATATCCATCAAATGCTGTGTAGGCATTTTCTACTCACAAACATTTCTCTTCTTTATTTAATTTTGTGTTTGCCACAACATCAAACAAACAATTTAGTAATAAATCCAGTAAAGAAAAAGCCCCTTTTTAAGTCTATACCAGAAAACATCATAACCATTGATTGATTTCTGGAGATTAAAATTAAACTGCACAGAATTTCCCCCCACTATTTTTCCTATGACTTAAACCTCCAGCTCATCAGCCCAAATATGAAGCAGGGCTTTATCACTGATTAGTCTAATGTCTAGATCACCACATTTTATTATTAGGGGTGTCAACATATGACAATCCAATACTTTCCCTTAACAAATAATTTTCTGTATTGTAGGATGTTTGAAGGATACTGTGTCCCACATCAACTGAAAATAATCATGTTTGACAAGTAAAGCTTGACATCATAACTGATTAGTTAAATCCTTCCCACACTCCAAGGCACACTTTACATCTTTTCCACCATGATGGCAGTATTTCACACACCACTATTTCACTCGAGAACAATGTTCTCACTGTTTCAGCCACTACAAAAGAAAATTACACATTTTTTAGCAGTTTGTTGTCTCCAAGTGACAATTTTGACCCATTAATAAGCAACGCTGCTCAAGCAATATCTACTCACATGCAACTTTTTGTGTCCGGAGTTTGCCAAAAGTTGAGGAGCTTAACCAATCTTCTAATAAAGCCATCAAGGGAAAAGTAAGCGGTTGAAGATGGATGGATGGATGGATGGGAAAAGCCCCTCTCTACCTCGGGGAACATCAGTGAAGATGACTTGCATGCTGATCTATACCCTTGAGCTTGATCTATACCCTTTACCTCTGAGCTCCAGCCCCTCCTTCTTCCTTCAGCAGGAGACTACAGACATCAGCATTTTGGTCAGTAATCAGGTTTGGAAACAGTGATCAGGAACAGCGTGTGTTTGGCTGAAAAATGGAGGAGCTTATCTCCCTGAGCGAGCAAACACTTAATCGATTGAATGTCGTTAGTTAGAATCAACATGACATCTAAAAACGAAGGCTGTCCATTGAATATTTGATAACTAAAACGCAGGATAAATATACGAAGAGAACCCCCATTCTCAAACAGATTCTGACTCTGAACCTACATGTCAGCAAAGTTTTGATATAAACTCCTGCTGTTATATAAACTTCTAGCTCTCCTTAACCAGGATGTGGTTTTTAGCTTCTCTAAGCTGAAAAACAACTCAAAAGTCAACACCAAATTAAGCTTTATATGTAAAATGCCATTACCTTTAACAGAAATATTGCTAACAACCATGTATCTTCAACATCACACCTCCACGGATCACGCTGCTGCCATAGTTCGATAATTAATGCACACAAAACGGATAAACCAAAGCTTAAAATTAACAAAACAACTTCCGCGTTACGCCGTCACCAGCGTTCACGAGCGACAATGTAACGCGCAGTGTGGAGTTTTGCGCCACCTACTGGACCGGAGAAAAGCGGAACAAACCCGCATGCCACATCCACACACTGAAGTGTCTACCGTAGCCAAGGAAGGACAGTCTCACACGGCTTGTGTTTAGACTTGCTTCTATTGTTGTTCTGCCCCCCCCTTCCAGATCGTGTATAAGACAATTTAAATTACTCCACACCAGTACCTCTCTCCCGTGTCATGCCTACACTACACATTTAATTGGATAACAGCGGTTTTCTTTAATATTTTCCAGTACAGGTTCGAAGTAAGTGAATTAAATAACTACGTAGTCATAGTGCTGTGTCAAAAATGGAAAGTATTTCAGCGTGCTTTGAAGTTTTCTACCGTGGGGAAAGAAAACTTTCCCGGTCCTTTGCGACCAAGGGCGTAACCATGTTATGGACATTGGGGGGATCCAAGCGCTTGGATATTGGGGGGGGGGTCCAAGCGCTAACCCCCCCGCGCGCGCAGCCAAACTTCCAAAATTTCATAATGAAATTTTGCATATTACAGTTACTGTTTGAAATCACGTGGTTTCTGAGTGATAGAAGCTCCCACAGCATGGGGATACTGCTAAAATACATCACCGAACTTGCGTTGAGTCTGGGCAAAACCAAGTGTACAATTGGAGGGGGGGGAGGGCATATTTTCCGTAACAGACGTGAATATATTAAAAAAGAATATAAATAGATAAATAAAATAAATAGAATAGATGAAGAAAAGACAGATCCGTTGGCAGGAAAATTTAATACGGAACATATAGAGAATATTTTCTCCTGTATATTGGGGGGGGGGCAGATTGGTATTTCCTCAACATTGGGGGGGTCACGACCCCCTCAAAGAGTGCGTGGTTACGCCCATGTTTGCGACTGTCAGGACTTGGTGCATTTTTTTATTTATTAACTTCAACAAAGTGACAGATAGAACAAAGAGATGCTTCCAAAACAATAATTGTAACAACAAAGTGTTGTTTATCTAATTATCTGGACATTTCATAACGAATTTTTTTTTTTTTTTTTGTGATGTGCTTTTCATTTACTCTATGTTCAAGCAGAATCTTTTTTTACTGTTCATGCCTGTTTTTTTTTTTGTTTGTTTGTTTGTTTATGTTTTTAAATAATGGTCTTTGAATAAAAAAGATAAATGAATAATAAAAAAAATTGTCATACATTAGACCATGATACATCATTAATAAATATGTAATAAATTAAAATGAAAACAGAATACACCACAGCGCTGCAGCACAACTACGACAGTAGTGCCAGCTGCAAGGCAACTTACATATATATATATATATACTCATTTGTTTGTTCTAATACATTATCGTTTCTATAGTAACAAATCATTCACAGGTGCTCCTATGATGGACGCTCATAATTTAATCCTAAGAATAAATGGGGAAGGGGCATAAAAACATTGTTGTTTTCTGTAAGGACATGTTTATTTTTTACATTAAGAAGCAAGAAGTCTTCAGTCAGTGACAGGGCTTTGAGATGAAGGTTTCTGTCATCGGCAAAGTCTTCAGGGTTTTGTGTTTTCTCATATATGTGAGAAGCAGCATTTTGCTTCTTATAAGCTTTAGGGAAGGCTGGTGTAGTAACAACTGTGGCTGTGAAGGTAAAAAGAAAGTGATAACAGGAACTACCTTGTTTTGAGGGTATTCCACAACATTAAATTTATCTATTAAAGTATAAAAATTACACTATGTTGTTTAATAAATCAAAGTGAAAAAAATTTGCAGTAGTTGGAAAATTGCTGTGGTATATACAATATAAGCGGAATTAAACCCTTCAGGGAGGTGTTGGGAACAGCCCCCTGCTTTGCGTTGGGCCACATCACAGCACCTTGTGTGAAACAACATGGAAAATATCAAATTGTAGGACAATTATGTAAATGTAATGTACAATTGTACCAAAAAGATAACAGCTATGCCTTTGTCCTAAGTAACTGTATAGCATGTGATGTTATTAGTTGTAAGTGCAGTCTGTGTACTGTGTGGCGCGTAAGAACATTATCTCTCCCAATCCTCTTACCCTTCTGTTGTATACAGGTCGAGGAGTAAGATGGAGCTGAAGGCAGAGAGTCAAACATGCATTGTGTTTCATTTGGTTTGACACATGTTGTGCCTCAGGAGTGGGCATGAATCTTCCATTACATGTTTGTAGATTAAATAAAACAGCAACTTGTCAACAAATAAACATGGAGGACCGAGAGATGTGGCAACAGAAGCTTGACAAACAGGCAAGTGTGAAATTCACAATTTTCTTGTATTAGGACCTCTTTATTTTAACATCATTGCAGACAAATCTCTATTTTCTTCTGATTTTAATATGCAATTTGTTGGAATATCAGCATCAAATGAATAATAACTATTATTAGTGTGTCAGTGTGTTTGTAATCACTTATTTCAATTTAACCTGCAGAAAATTCCTCAGTTTTGGTTTGTATGTTATCATCTTTTATTGATATGTGTAATGAAGGTTTTCAGGACTCAGATATTAGTGAGATATGTGATTATATATTTCAAATGAATAACTGACACTGGTTTATTTAAACAGCGAACACTTTTGATGAAGAAGCAGCAAAAAAGAAGAGCTAGTCCTCAGATGATTACGGCAAATCATGATGCCCGACCAAAGAATCGGAGGCAGAAATCTCCAGCTGAAGACACAGCTCTGTTAATCAGTCAGTCTCAAAGCAACACCTCCTTAAATGGTAAGAAAACATAAAGGCATGCATACATGCTTTCTCCCTTTTTTTCTCTCACATTTATTTTCATTTGTTACAATTGAACATGGGGCGCACGGTGGCTTAGTGGTTAGCATGTTCGCCTCACACCTCCAGGGTTCGAGTCCCGTCGGGGCCATGTGTGTGCGGAGTTTGCATGTTCTCCCCGTGCATCGGGGGTTTCCTCCGGGTACTCCGGTTTCCTCCCCCAGTCCAAAGACGTGCATGGTAGGTTGATTGGCGTGTCTAAAGTGTCCGTAGTGTATGAATGTGAGTGTGTATGTGATTGTGCCCTGCGATGGACTGGCGCCCTGTCCAGGGTGTACCCCGCCTTGTGCCCGATGCCTCCTGGGATAGGCTCCAGGTTCCCCGTGACCCTGTAAAGGAGTAAGCGGTTGAAGATGGATGGATGGATGGATGGATGGATGGACAATTGAACATCTGTAAAACATAGAAAATATATCTTCCCAAGGTGATAAATTACAGTGTTAACTTTTCAAGCTAGTATTTTATGAACTAATGTGACATCTTACTATATCTACCTTTTATTTATTTCAGTTATATATTCATTTTTAAGTCTGACCATTATACTCCCATTTGTGACTCTAATGATGTCATCCTATCTTCTCCTGTCAGACACTCAACTGGAGCAGGGCTTTGATAACATGCTTGAAGAAATCAACCTCGATGAAATGACCATTTCATCTCAAATGATACCTGAGGACACAATTCCACCGGTTGCACCTAAGATTAAAACAATTGACCTGGATACAGATAATCAAACAACTCCGAAACACTCAACAAACATACCCAATCAATCAGAGGAGAAGAAAATGAAGAAAAAGGTTGTTAAGAAGACTCAAGCTAAATGTAAGTCTTTGAAATATAAAGTGATCATATAATTTATCACTGTAGTTGTTGTTGTTGTTGTTGTTGTTTTAGAATTTTGTTCCAACCATTTTATATAATATTTAAGTGCTTGAGCAATATGATGTTGGAGAAGGACAAGACACGCAAAAGAAGAAAACATTGAAGAAAAAGGAAAAGAAGAAGACAGAAGAAGCACAAAGTATTAACAGTGAACTTATAACTTTAATATTGTGTATTTTGTGTAAGAAAAATTAAATCCAAAGCAGATATCATCTGTACTTTTTTTGTAGTTGAGACTGATTCAGTGCTGGAGTTCAACATTACGGAAGAAAACAAACTTGAAATAGAGAGTGAGGATGAACAAGAAGGCTGGTCAAAGAGTCCAGTGCCTCCTACACCAAAGAAAAAACAACTTTTATCTACTTGTGAGTTCAAATTAAAGTTTTAAGTTTTACTTTATGTCCACAACCTACCAGTCCAGAGGCAACTTTTTAATTGACAAACTTTCCTCTTACTGCTAGAATACAGAAGCCAGACTTCCTTATATATAAAGTGTAGAATACTATATGAGACTATATTTTTACAGCAGCACTAAATGTCTCTGAAGATGAAACAAAAGTCAAGGCGAAGGAAAATCCAAAATCACAGAAAAAGTTCCAAAAATCTATGAAGAATGATTATGATCTTGCTTCACTAAATTCTAACTATAGGCGGTTCTCTTCGGAGAGTGACTCATCAGACTTGGGAAAGGTAAGAAAGTGTCAAGCATTATAATGTGCTGTTATTTTTTTTATTTCTATAATGTATAAATATTGTCTCTTTCTTCCTTAAATCTTCTGTCTTTGCCAGTCCTCACCAATGTCTTTAGAAGATCTGGAACAATTTGCTCTTCGCCCTGCGGCAAGAGATATGACTATTCAGGGTAGAATCACCAGAGACAGGAGAGGAATCGAAAGAGGAATCTATCCTACATATTACCTCCACATAGAGAAAGAGGATGGGAAGAAAGTAAGAGAAAAACAGATTAAATCATTTTATTGTGTAGGTGGCATGGTGGTGTAGAGGGTAGCGTTGCTGCCTCATAGCTCCAGGGTCCAAAACTGTATGCTGAGCTCAGGTTACTGCCTCTGTGGAAGTGCACATGTTCTATTGTTGTCCACATGTGTGACCTACAGGTTCTATAGGTTCCTCCTACATCACAAAATCATGCTGATAGGTGAATTGGTAACTATAAATTGCCCCAGAGTGTGTGGCTGTGTGTGATGCCCTGCAATTGACTTGTGTCCCATCCATTGTGTATTCCTACCTTGCCCCTAACCTTCCTGGGATAGGCTCTGAATCCACTACAAACCAGATAAATCTATCACTTCTAATAATTTTATTTTCATTATCTCTATATTGTTCTCTCATCTACAGTGGATATAAAATCTGCACATCCCTGTTAAAATGGCAGGTTATTGTGATGTAAAAAAATTAAACTAAGGCATTATACTTTGGGGCTGTTTTTATTCTGCTGGAACTGGGGCTTTAATCAGGGTGGAGGGAATAATGAAAAGCTCCAAATACCAGTCAATTTTGGTGCAAAACTTCTTCTACTAAAACACTTCAGATGAAGAGGAATTACACCTTTCAGCATGACAACGACCGAAAGCAAACCTCCAGATCAATAAAGAAATGGCTTCACCAAAACAAGTTCAAGGTTTGGGAATAATCCAGTCAGTGTCCAGACCTAAATCTAATAAAAAATCTGTAGCCTGACCTAAAGAAGGCTGTGCACATGAGATGCCCAGCCAGTTTGACAGCATTAGAATGCTTTTGCAAGGAAGAATGGCAAATATTGCTAAGTCAAGACACGCCAAACTGATTGAGTCTAACCCAAAAATGATTGAATGCTGTGATATACTATAAAGGTGCTTCACCTAAGTATTAGTTTACGGATGTGCATCCTAAAATGATTCTTATTGTTTTTCCACTTTAATTAATAGGTTAAAATGTCACAATAAAGGTTGTGACATGATTTATCTTGGTTTCATTTTTTAAATCACAAAAACTACAATTTTACCAGGGGTGTGTATACTTTTTATATCCACTGTATTTACCCTGTTCTCTTATTTCATTCATAAGGTCTTTCTCATGGCTGGAAGAAAACGTAAGAAGAGCACAACTTCCAATTATCTGATCTCCATCGATCCTACTGATTTATCCAGAGACACCAGCAGCTATATAGGCAAATTAAGGTCATTATTATTTAAAAAATAATAATAATTACCGGTATATCTCATTTAGTCAACAATATTTTTGCAGTGATTCCTTTTCTCTCTCTTTAGGTCAAATGTTTTAGGGACAAAATTCACTGTATATGATAATGGAGAAAATCCAGACAGGAAGCCATTTGTAAAGGAGACTGAATCACTTCGAGAAGAGCTTGCAGCAATATATTATGTATGTTGAAATGGTGATAAGTATCTTGACAAAAATCTAATATAGAAAATGTAATCTTTTAAAAACTAGAGGATGCTTAATCATTCCTTACATACTATAGCAAAATTCTGTTTTGTTTACTGATGCTGGCTTTTCCTGAATGATCTTCTCATATTTACTGTAATTCAGGAAAAAAATGTTCTGGGTATTAAAGGCCCCAGAAAAATGACAGTGATCATTCCTGGCATGCATGAGAATGATGAAAGAGTCTCTATTCGTCCAAAAAATGTGAGTATAAAAAAATTATCTGATAACTTAAAATATGTTACTGTAGATACACTACAGTGCCCTCAACTAATATTGGCACTCTTGGTAAATATGAGCAAAGAAGGCTGTGAAAAATCGTCTTTATTGTTTAAACTTTTTTTAATTTAAAAAAATTCACAAAAACACTCTCATGGATATCAAACAATTGCAAAAAAACACAGGTTTATAATAAAAAATCTTTGTTAAATATAGGTGTGCAACAATTATTGGCACCCATATGAATTCATATGAGAACATATTTGAAGTATATTCCCGTTGATATTTAAAAAAATTTGTACACCTGAGTGACTAGGAACAGGTAATTGTTCAACCATGACTTCCTGTTTCACAGGGGTATAAATATGAGGTAACACATGGGCCAAATTCCTTTAGTCATTCATAACAATGGGTAAGACCATGGAATATACACTGGGGGAAATAAGTATTGAACGTGTCAATATATTTCAGTAAATATATTTCCAATAAGACTTCACATGAAATTTTCACCAGCCTTTGTTGTTAACTCAAAAAATCCATGAAGGCATGGTTTGCCAAGGTTGGTTGGTAAGAACCTGAGTGCCATGCACAGAGGCCTGACATCAACCCTACTGAACACCTTTGGGATGAACTGGATTGCAGACTGTGCCCCAGGCCTCCTCACTCGACATGAGTGCCTGACCTCACTAAATCTCTTGTGGCTGAATGAGTAAATCCCCTCAATCATGCTCCAAAATGTAGTGGAAAGCCCAGAAGAGTGGAGGTTATTATAACAGCAAAAGGGGACTAAATCTGGAATTTTCTGATGTTCAGAAAGCATATATGCATGTGATGGTAGTGTCCACAAATCTTTTGGCATATAGTGTGGTTGTTTAGGCTAGGTAAAAGATTGTATTCCATATACCGATAATAATCAAATCAATCTGATCATTTAGAACATCAAAATATTTATAATACAGTAAAGTGCAGAAAATAACTGATTTTATATTTTTAATAAATGCTAAATAACCTTTCATTTGTGCTTTTTTAACATCAGCAATGTCAGTCACTTTTTCACCAGTAACCTGCATCACTGTCCTCAGGAGCTTGAATCTCTTCTCACTCGTTATGAAAACGGTAACAAAGAAAATTTAGTTTGCCTTGTGAACAAATCACCAACCTGGAATGAGCAGACGCAATCTTATGTGCTCAACTTCCATGGACGAGTTACACAGGCATCTGTCAAGAACTTTCAGATTGTTCATCCTGACAATGGTGAGTTGACTAAAGAACCGATTATGTCATTTCCCTGCAAATGGGGAGATGATGGAAAGATTTCAATAGTTTCTGTCTGACATAGTTAAAGGTGCATGTGTAGATAATAATATGGTTTTGTGCTTTTATTGCATCCAGAGGACTATATTGTTATGCAGTTTGGAAGGGTGGCAGAAGATGTGTTTTCCATGGACTACAGCTTCCCCCTGTGTGCACTACAAGCTTTTGCCATCACTTTGTCCTCATTTGATGGCAAACTTGCTTGTGAATAAATACACAGTTTTAAATTAGATTTCTTCTTTTTTAATTTGTTAGTACTACTTCGGTTGACCTATAGTCAAAGATATTTACTTATTGATGTAAAGATTATTTATTTATGTATTATTTAGAATATAGTATATAATATTTTAATATTATATTAAAATGAATGGACTTTTTTATTCATTTGTATTTATTTATTTAGTGCTGAGTAATTTGTTAAAGTACATTAAAATGAAAAATTTTAACCTTTTATTTGAAGGTATGTACATATATCATAACACTATAAATGATAAAGAAACGGGTGGACATTTTACAAATCTTCTGTTGCCTGCAAGGTGAATTGCAATTGTAATGAAAACTTAAGCCTTTCCCTTTCTACCAACAGACTGTAAGAGGATTTCAAGTGATTTTAAATAATATCTTGTTTTAGTGTACAGAAACTAAGCAATTAACTTCTTTACTTTACTTGTTTACTTAACTATTCATAGGGATAAGTGGAATCTAATAGCCCAGAATAGTTCTCCACTTGAAGCGGTTTGTCACTAACTGAACGTCAGTAAAAGAAGACAGCAGTGTTGTGATTTTGTATCTTCAATGAACAGGGCAAGACCAACCATACAGAGTTTACAGGAAAATCCATTTCCTGAAAATACATTTCCAAGTTATGTGAATATGATATGAGCAGAGCATAACGTACTTTACATGGCACTGTAGCAGCTAAAACCAAACAGTGATAGCTTAGTTGTTCCTCCCCTTGGCTAGTTGACACCAAACCAGCCTAATCTCATGTTAGATAGCCAAAAAAATTTAGATTTTATCGGTACCCAAGGAAAGTTTTTGTACAAGTTTCTTTTCTTTCTTTCTTTTTTTTTCTTTTTTACCAACTAGCCCTCAGATACAAGAAAAAATGCATGATAACAATCTATTAAGACGTACATTTTTAAAAGATTTTTGATGGCGAAAAGTCATGATTAACAGTCCAGATAACGTCCCTGGTAAAAACTGTTATTTACCTAGATTTCACTACCTTTTTGTGAAAGCATGTTAAAGTTAAGGTGCTCATCAATAAACAAATGTTAACTTACGATTAATGGCATAACTTAGCTAATGTTAGCTAAAGTTACTGAAACCACTAGCTAGCTAACATTTAAACATAATATTAACACATAAGCTTACATTATGAATCTGTCACTATTTTTGTAAGTAGATATTCAATTTAATAATAATAAAAGTGTTTCTTGATTGGTGTGTTTGTCTGAACTGTAGAGAGTATAAAAATGAAAGCATGGGAAAATAGGAGATACCTTATTTTTTACAAAGAGGACTAGTACCAGCAAAACTGAAAATGACAAAGAGGCAGGGGAAATGAATACTACAGAGAGGGAAGAAGCAGAGGAAATGTCTGCTGGTAACACAGACAAGGAGGAAGCAGAGATACAGTCAGATGAGGAAGCATGTGGAGAGGGCTTTAGAGATAACTCAGATCAAAATCAGAGATGAGCAAAATCACTCATATTATTAGTCATTGCCCACCAGGTACAGGCTACATAAGTCTGCAGATTCAAGTTATGTGTCCTACACACCTGGTGCCCAGTGATTGACTATATGAGTGTTTTTGCTCACCTCTCAAACATTTGTGTTCATTTTGTTTAATAAGGGTCCCATAAAATGTTGGTTTGCTGACTTTATTAAGCCTTTTGTCATCCATCCATTTTCTATACCGCTTATCCTACACGGTGGCAGGAAACCTGAAGCCTATCCCAAGGGGCACAAGGCAGGGTACACCCTGGACTGAGTGTCAATCCAATGTAGGGCACAATCACACACTATTGACACTGGACATGCCAATCAGCCTACCATGCATGTATTTGGACTGGGAAAGGAAACCCCGGGATGACAGGGAGAACATGCACACTTACACACACACAGGACCACGATGGGAATCGAACACCAAACCCTGGAGGTGTGAGGCAAATGTGCTAACCACTAAGCACTTTTGTATGGCATTGGAAATGGTACATTTGCATAATTTCTGTCAGTAGAATTTGTTTTTGATACTTCTGTTTTGGCCACCAACAAAAAATGGGTCTTTTTTTTTGGTCACCCCTTGGAGGGGGTTCTTGCTACGCACCTGATTGGCCTCCCATAGTGTGTACTCCCTCACACACTGCAGCAGGATGTAGAGGATGTGTATTCTCAGTAGGTGGTGATGTGCTCTACATGCTGCAGCAGAGAAGAAGCAGAGGAACTCGGAACTACTTTGAATGGAAACACCCTTTTTCTCTTATGTTGCTGTCACACAGTGTGGTAACTTAGATGAAGTAACTCGGACGTAAGAAAGCGTTCATAAACGGAGCAAAGATGCGCGACCGAACCAAAGAATTGGGAAATGTAAGTTAATTAATGGACTGAGATATCGTTTCACTCACATAGCGGAATTTAGCTGGTTAGCAAGTGACATATAGCTTGTCTGTGAATGTAGCAGATTAGCTGGGTATGTTTGTGATTAGTAGCTGCACTTTTACATAACAAATAACCTCTTTTTTTTTTTTTGAATGCATGCAAAGAGTAGCTAAATAGGCATGTATTAAGTTAATACTTCTGGGTAATTAACCGGGCTTGCAGGATATTTTAGTGTGACATACAGAGGCTGAGTGTAGTTGACCGCTAGCTGCCTTTCTATTCAGTTACTGCTACATGTAGCTGTTAGCACAGGCAGAGCTGTGTATTAGTTTACAGACAAAATACTCAGTGACTTGCCTTCAAGGTTATTTTGCAAAATTTTTAAGTTATTGAACGGGCTGTCGGTCAGTGAGAGACATTTCCCTGCTAAAAAAAAAGATTTGTAACGGTCTCTACTAGTAATCTGTTGCCTTCTATTAGTGGCATGTTATGTCTAGTGGATACCATTAAGAGTGGATAAGTAATGGCAGTGGTTTTATTGGTTAGCTGATGGTTTGTAATGGTATTTGTAGTAGAAACAATTGGAGTTTCTTTGATGATTTTGATGGTGGATAGTTTCTATTGCCCCCCCCCCCCAACAGGATTAACATCTATGTCAGACTTGCACACAGTGCTCTAAACTTTAGTGTGGTTTTATTTGCTGGAGACTTGTTAATGTGACAAATGTGTTAATTTCTGTGAGCACAAAATCGTTACCAGCTTTGCTTTCAAGGCAGGCATGGAACTGTTACTTCTTAAATTTCTGCAGTTAATACAGCCTAAAGCACTTCTTGTCGCTTAACTTCAAGTCTCTGTTTGTCTCAGTGCCTATTAGTGAAGTTGATATACTTGAACAAAACCACAAGGAAAATTAGCTTCTTCAATAATTTCTTCAACAGAAATATCAACAGATGTGATATTCCTCTTTGGAAAAAAATAAGTATACCCTTGGCCTCAAAAGCTAGTATTGTCTCCTTTAGCAGAAATAATGTCTTGTAGGCATTTGGCATAATTGTCCTTCAGACTTGCTGGAATATTTAACCGCTCTTCCATGTAATTTTCTTTCAGTTGCCAGGTATTTGAGGGTTTTACATTTACATTTATTCATTTAGCAGACGCTGTTATCCAAAGCGACTTACAAATGAGAGCACACACACACCAATGGTAGCAGAGCTGCCATGCAAGGTGCTAGCTTGCCATCGGGGACAGCTTAGGGTTCAGTGTCTTGCCCAAGGACACTTCGGCATGGGATCACCCGGGCCGGGATTCGAACCACCAACCCCACGATTAGTGGACAACCCGCTCTACCGACTGAGCCACAGCCGCCCCATGCTTAGCTCCAAAATTATGACGACCCTGAGATGTGAATTGGGGGAAGCCCATTTTCCTCTTATACGTGTGTACAAAACACATTTCTACAGATGCTTGTGCAAAATGGTTTGTTATTGTTAATATTCTTATTCTTGGACCTTATTCTTATTCTTATACATGGAGAGGACCCCTGAGGTGTTGATAAATGATTTAGTGAAATCACATGGATTGGATCAGCAGGCCCACCCTTGTGCCTCACTAATGAAGCTGTTCTGATTCAGTCACATGGACTCCTGCTTATTTGGCCCCAATTAAGAGAGCTCATGCTGACCCTGCATAAGTGAACACAGTCGTGACATGTCAATTGTTGTAAGATGAGTTTACCCAAAAGCCTGTGGTTTTTTTTTGTTGAATAAACATGTCTTAAATTAACTGAACATTTAAATTTGTGCTTACTTAATAGAAGAAATGTAAATTCTAAATGTGTGGTTGTCCTGAGAAAACTCATAAGCTGACCTCTGGCAAGCAATCAAAAAGAACAGAAAAATCTTTTTGACAAAGTCCAACTGTAGTATGGATTCCTCAAAACATTCTTCTTTTTCACCCATTCCTTGGTGGATTTGCTAATGTGCTTAGGATTATTATCCTGTTGAAAGGTCCAGTTTATGTTCAACTTTCTGACTTCAGAAAGCACTCCTTGGTATGATGAAGAATTCATAGTTGAAACAATGAATGCAAGCTCTCCAATTCCCGAAGCAGCGAAGCAATCCCAAACCATAATATTTCCACCACCATGCTTCACAGTTGGTATGAGGTGCTTCTCCTGAAAGCTGTCTTTGATTTGCGCCAAACATGTCTGCTGTTACTGTGGCCAAGAATCTCTATCTTTGATTCGTCTGTCCAGAGCAGATTATTCCAAAAGGCCTGGTCTTTGTTTATATGTTCATTGGCAAACTATAGTCTTCCAATGACTTTTTTTCTGGCAAGCCTCCCATACAGGTCAAATCTCTTTATATCTCTTGGTGGCACAAGAGGTCTCAGGAGTGCATTTGTTTAATTCTTGCCCCTCCCTTCAGCGAATGTGTGTGTATAATTAATAAACTTTTTTCCTCTGTTCACTCCAGCCTGCAGATGGCTCAGATGAAGACGAGGAAGGTACAGCACTCATGATCAAACCGGGTACAGGGACCTCCGTAAAGGAGGACAGAGACAATGAGGGTTTCTTTCGGAAGGTAAAACTGTCATTTTTTTAACAGCTCATTACAAGTTCTAAAACATGTGACTGTAACAGTGTTCATGCTCTTCTACTGCTGTGTAGCTCCCCTCATTTATTTATCACAACAGAAGTGATAACTAAAAGATTCAGTATTTATACACATTATCAAGAACAGAATCAAGTTAGAATAGAATTTAATATATAGTCATATTACATATTATCGTTCTAATTTAGTCACAGGTGTCATTAGGAAAGTGATTTTTATGTACAAGGATGTTTTTGAAATAATAGTCAGGTTTTCATTGTTTTTCCTGTAGGTCTATGAGATTCGAGAGGGGCTTGAATCTCTTCAGAATAAAGTGTCTGAACTGGAAAACAAACAGAAATCTGTTTTAAGTGAAGCACTTCCGAAGGAAAGTTAGTATATATAATATAATAGTACAATTGGCTTTTTTTGTAGATAAATTTTTTGTTTTATACAAAAAATTGGGTTTTTTAAGGTTATCTTTTTTTTTACAGGTATGAAAAAGGAACTTCAGACAATAAGAGATGAGATCAAAGTATTAGCTACCCAAATCCAGAAGAAACTGAAGAGTAAGAACACGATCAAATCTGATCATCATGGAAGTCTTTTTGAAAGTATAAATTCCAACTGAACAATTAAATCAACTCTATTCTAGGTATTGAACCCAAGAAAACTGACGAAGATGGGAAATATGTTCCAATAAACTTAAGAATGCAAAGAACACAGGTTGCTTATCTTATGAATATGTTTATAATATATTTAATTTTACCACTACAGACATTTTCACAGCTGTTATTGAATTGCTCGTTGATGTTCTTTGTTTTTCAGCATGCTGTCCTGTCTCGGAATTTTGTTGAGTTGATGAGTTACTGTAACACAATTCAGTCCCAGTACAGGGATAGAAATGTGGAGAGAATACAAAGGCAACTCAAAATCAGTGAGTATCATCTTTTTGCCTTTGATTCAGAAACATGCATGAGTAATAATTGAAACAAAACAGTGGTTTTGTAGTATATATGGTATGTAGATTTGGGTTTTACATTTGAAAATGTTCTAATGTCTTGTATTGTCTTTGTGTCAGACAATGAGAGCATCAGAGTTCTTAGTGCATTGCAGTAAAGTCTAGGAATGGAGAGACATGCACTTTATTAGGAACACTATACTAACAGTGGGTAGGGCTTACCCCTTTGCTCTCAAAACAGCCTCATTTCTTCGTGGTGTGGATTCCACAAGACTTTGGAAACATTCCTTTAAAATTCTGGTTCATGTTGACATGATTGCATCACACAATCCCTGCAGAATTTTCAGGTGCATTTTCATGGTGCGAATCTCCTACCCCATCCCAAAGGTATCCTACTGGATTCAGGTCCAGTGACTGGGACCTGAAGAACATTACTCATTGTCCTGTTCATGAAACCAGTTTGAGACGACTTTTTTGTTTTGTGACATGGTGCATTATAACGATGGAAGTAGCCATTAGAAGATGGTTAAATTGTGGCCATGAAGGGATGCAGATGGTGAGCAAAAATACTCAAATAGACTCCAGAATTCAAGCGATGATTGATGTTAATGGGCTCATAGTGCCGAGAAAACATGCCCTACACCATTACACTACCTCCACCAGAATGGACTGTTGACACAAGGCAGGTTGTGTCCGTGGATTCATGCTGTTTACACCATATTCTGACCCAACCATCTGTATGCTTCACCAGAAGTAGAGATTCATTAGATCTGATCAAACTGTCCAGTTTTGGTGAGCCTGTGCACTGCAGCCTCAGTTTTCTGTTCTTGGCCAACAAAAGTGGTACCCAATGTAGTATTCTGCTGTTGTATCCCATACGCCTCAAGGTTCGCCGTGTTCTGAGATGCTTTTCTGGAGATGCTGGTCCTTAGCTTGAGCTATATAAGTGGCTGAGGAGTTGTCCTTTGCTTATAGAATTTGGATTTATTTGTTCATAATAAATCTTAGGCACAATGAGTAAAACATCTAAGTAATCCTCCAATTTCCTGTCCAAACTTAGGCAGAATAAATAAATTAAACATCCTATGTTTTTGGGAAGACATGTTAAAATGTTACAGCTTAGAAAAGTGTCTCAGTTGGAAATAAAGTTATGTTGAGCACCATAACCTCAGTAAAAAAATGGTTGTTTATAATGGACATGTTAAAAGGGAGGATCTACCAACTAGTTAAATACCACAAACCAAATAACTGGTTGATATGAGTGTTATGATGTGTCATTATATATTTGGTTCCCTTTTATAGAAAACAAAACTTCATGATGATTTGGTATCAGTTAAATAATGGCCAAGAGTATGATGTGCTTCCTCTTTTCATTTCAGCTGGCAATAATGTGACTGATGAACAGCTGGAGGCAATGCTTGAGAGTGGACAGACAGATGTGTTCACACAAAATGTGAGTTATTTTAGCATTTTTCTATTTAGGTTAACTGAAAATTGTAGTATTGATTTGATTTTGACTTTCAGTTTCTTCCACATTAAAATTGTTGTAATGACTAAATGTGTTGATATTGCTTAATGTGCATGAACTATGATTGAACTGTAAAAGGTAACTGGGGGGGGGGGCTTTTCAGGAATGTCAATTAAGGGATCAAGTCTTTCCAGTTCTATCACATTACGTGTTTCATATCACATGTTTCTATCCAAGTGCTCTTTCTTGCTTTCTGAGGAGTCAAAGTGGATTTGGTAAGATAATTTGTGTAATGAAAGACACTTCTGCTTTCAAAGCCTCTCATATTATAGGATTGAATTCATTAGTTAGAGTATATGCAATTGTTCTCATCATATGAAACCATGACATTTGTGAAAGTAGATTTTGTTGTTTTTCTGTTATCATGTGTTGCATGTTAAAAAAGCATGATCCATTATGTCTAGCATCCTCCCCCTGCAAAATGGACATGTTAATTTATCATGTTGTAGTAGAGGAATTGGCCATATATCATTGCGCTTACAGTGATGTTCTGACTTTTTATACAGATCTTAACAGATGCCCAAGCCACCCGGCAGGCACTAAATGAGATTGAGTCACGGCATGATGAGATTCTTAAACTGGAGAAAAGCATCAGAGATCTTCATGACATGTTTCAGTATCTTGCCATGGAAGTGGAGGCACAAGTGAGTTTGAGAGAGCTAATTTAGGGGGGGGGGAGCTTCAGGCGATTGGCAGACTCAAGCACCAAGGGTGCAATAATGCCTATTTGATGAGACAGTATTGGCATGTGGATGTAATTATCTCCTGTCATTGGACATGTGAACTTTGATGTACAGTAGAATTATGCCATGACCTGTTTTAATGCCAACACACTAATTGATAGCCATGGTAACATACTTTAATATTTTTTTAATTCCTTTATGCTAACCAAATTTGGTTTGAATCTAACGAACCTTGTAGATGGGGTATTGTAAAAGTTTGATACTTTTAAAATGACCAAAATCCAACTTGCTGTTGTGCTGAGATAACATGTACATGTAACTGAAACCAGATATCCACAGTGTGGAAAAACATTGACCCAGGGGTCAATGTTGAGCCCCCTCGGCCTTATTAATTGTGTGTGTATGTGACTATTCCCTTATCATTAAACACACATGTAAAGTCTGTGCTACTTTGCATGATGCACAGTTCAATTATGCCACGATAACCTGTTTGAGCCTCATCACATTTATTTATCATTTTGCCATGGCAATTTTAGTAATTCCAGTTTACTACTGGAAATACCAACATTTTATTCTCGGTTTATAGTCATGGATTTCATTATATCATGATGAATAAATTTGGCTGATGAACCCTCTGGTGGAGGTATTAAAATATTGGTTTATATGCCTAACTCCCTTTTGCCAGTTGGTGGTGCTATGATAGTGCATCACTTCTGGCATGTGCATGTGGTTAATTCCCATCAATGAACATACATGAGTGGTTTGAATCACATCACACCATCTATAGCAGAACTAGGCCACACTTTCTGTTGCGTATCGCCTTGCTTTGGGAACAATATTTGAGATATTAAAAATTCCTTTGCAATTTAGCATTATGGCACATTTATATAGCGCTTTTATGAACTTCTTGACTTCATGCTGACCAAATTTGATTTAAATCTCCATCCATCCATTTCTATACCGCTTATCCTTCCTTCAGGGTCACGGGGAGCCTATCCCAGGGAGCATGGGGCACAAGGCGGGGTACATCCTGGACAGGGTGCCAATCCATTGCAGGGCACAATCACATACACATTCACACACCGGACACTTTAGACATGCCAATCAGCCTACCATGCATGTCTTTGGACTGGGGGAGGAAAACGGAGTATCTGGAGGAAACCCCCAGGGAGAACATGCAAACGCCGCACACACAGGGCCATGGTGGGAATCGAACCTCCGTGTGAGGCGATCGTGCTAACCACTAAGCCACCGTGCGCCCCTGATTTAAATCAATTAATCTATTAGGAAGTGTATTTAAAAGTTTGCTCCTTCTCAAGCTACACAAACTCCTAAATGTCTGACTTCCTGTTGCAGCGTTAATGGATGGGATGGTAAAATGTGTATGTCTTAAAGAGACCCATATGCCTTATAATTTTGGTGCATGCTGGTGAAACTGGATGTTCATATAAATAAGAAACATGTCAAAGCCCTCCGTTCAGTGAGTTACTGGTGTATTGGTATTCTGTTAATGAAATGTTTTCTTTCAGGGGGAAATGGTTAATCGTATAGAGAACAACATTATTAACTCTTCTCACTATGTAGAGAAGGCTGTCGAAGACACAGGGGCAGCTGTTGTGTCTCGATCGAGGGCCAGAAAGGTTGGTAAAATAAACTAACATGCCTAAGTGCATTTCAAATTATCTCTGATTTGAAAATCATTTTGGTGATTTTTGATTCTGTTTTTGTTCTTTCTTCAGAAAAAAATGTGGATTGCATTGTGCATTGCAATTTTAGTTTTGATAATAGCCATTGCCCTGGCTGTTAGTTTCAGCTGAGCTGAGTCCAATACTATTAAAACAGGTTTGTACACTTCACCAGATAAAGCAAGCTATCATCAAATGAGACTTTAATTCTCATTCTCTCGAAAATATATACAGTGGCTCACATATCTCCTAACTCCAACTTTATTGACACCTCCACTTGAGTGTCTTATATGAATATTACTTAATCTGCTTAATTTCATATAGCATTTTTGTTTTTTGCATTACAACTCTACAATCTCTTTGCAATGTTCTGAAATGTGACCCTTTCTGTAACCAGTATCTATACAGCAGCTCAAAAAACCTTAAAATCCTTGATTTCCTACAGGTTTTTTTAATGGTTTGAACAGACATTGGAGAATCCTTATCTTTGATTAAGATTTCATAGTTTAAATATTTTGAAACTACACTATATAGCCAAACGTATGTGGACCCATATGTGAGACTTCCACAAACTGTTGTACAGTTTGCCACAAAGTTGTAGACACACAATTGTGTGTAAATTTTTTTGTATACTGTAGCATTCAGATTTCTCTTCAATGGAATTAAGAGGCCCAAACTTATTCCAGCATGACAATGCCCCTGTGCACAGAGTAAGGTCCATAAAGAAATGGATTGCCAAAATGGATCTAGAAGAACTTGAGGTGCCCAAGCCCTGACCTCAACCCCACTGAACACTTTTTGGATGACTTGAAATGCTCACTGCTCGCATGGCATCAGCCATATACCAAGATCTAGTGGAAAGCCTTCCTAGAAGAGTCAATTATGCTATAGCAGCAAAGGGGGACCATCTCCATTAATGCCCATGGGTTTGGAATGGAATGGGATGTTCATTGAGCACATATGGGTGTGATGGTCAGGTGGCCACATACTTTATAGTGTACATACAGGTGACATTAAAGGGAAAAACAGTTTACTCTCTTTAGAGCTACCACAAGCCAGAGGGATGAAAGACCACTGTTGCAAAACATATTCCCTGAAACATATTGCTGATGATGATGATGATGATTTAAATGGAGAGCACTGTTTAAAACCTCAGTCCAAAACTCAAATTTTTCATGTATTTGTCAGACTTGAATGGCTGTGTTTTGAAAAGGCTGATGTGTTACTTGTACAGTAAAATATTATTATTGTTGTTGTTGTTAATAATTTGTTTTATTTCCCCTCTTCCCCCAGTGTTCTCTTTCTGCTGGTCTCCTCTGCATTTTAAACAAATTGTGTTGTTGACATAATCCTGTTTTTCAGTAATATTGTCATACATCCACGGTCTCTTCAGCTCTTCCAAGTTAATGATTAATGGCCTTTTGACCTAGAGATAAACATTTCATTTTTGAAACTGGGCTTATAAAAGTCATTTTGAAATAACAGTGACCTAGACGTAATTGCTCTCAGGAAACCCAAAATGATAAAATCATATTTTTAATATATAATCATACAGAAGAACCTCAAAATCACTGTAAGATGTTTGAGCTTTGTTTTTATCTTTCTGTTGAAAATATTAATTCTTATTATTCTGTTTTTTTTTTTTTTTTTTTTTGATGCTATGTCAGGAGAAGAAATTTCTCAAGCTCATGTTACATCTGTGTATATATACAAACTAATCTTTTTGTCTTGTTGATTTTATTTTTCAGTATCTGCTCCTGAAATATTAGTTGTATGTAATTTTATTTCATAAAATACATTTTCTCTTTACCTAATCACAACTCTACATGTAGTTCTATAATATGAGTGGAAACCATGCAAAGAAATTAAGGCAGTAGAAATTCTAGAAATTGTCCATTAATTGAGTAACACATTAAAAAATGTGCTGCAAGTTATTTATTTGGGCCTTGTCTCAAATAGACAATGTATATCTGCTTTTGAAGCATTTAATATGTACAGTCAGTAACTTTCCTGGTGCTTCAGCCTATTTAACTTCTATCTGTACGAATGTAGTGTCAGGTATTTTCAGGCAGAGTACTGCAATATTTTGGTGCATGATGTGATGTCATTTTGTACTGAACTACCTGTAATTTTAATACAGAACTGTTGTTTTAAAATAAAATGTATCTTGTACTAAACTGTTCTGACTAATTCTAGTGGTGTTTAATGAACATTGGTTTAAAAAAAAAAGTATGTGACTGTATATAATAGAACTTCATTTCCCACAATGCATGGCTTCCTCTCGATAAACACAAACACACACACCCCTACACACCGATCAGTCAGGAAGTCCAGAGCTGCGTCGACACAAGTATCAGGTAACAGGGTTTCTTTGTGAAGTTTACTTTTCTGATTCGGCCAACAAATGCGTAAAACTAATTATTTACAGTCGTGGTATGACTGTTTTTTCTTTCTTCATTTTTATTTATTTATTTTTTAGATGTGACTCGTTTGAACTGTTTGATTACAGGCCAAAATCGTGTTTTCTTACTCTAAAAGTTTAAACAAAATCCTACTAGGCTTATTTAAAATGGTCTATTTTAAGACGATGAGTAATTAGTGAAGTTTTTAGCATCGCTTATTTGCAAACGAGGAACTTTGATTTCTTCTAAGTGAAAGTGAAACTGGTTCAAGCTTTATTCTTTCATTTTTAATGCTTATCTGGTTTTATTATTATTAATAATAATAATAATAACTAAAATCAGTTTCTATACATGCTAAACAGCTGTAATGTACAGGTATATAGTACACTATATATTATGACAGGCCGGTCAGTTGTCTTTTTTCCCCCAAGCTGAAAATGAGCGCAGAGGAAGACGTGTTGCAAGTGGACATGGAGTCCTCCAGATATTCTCAGGTGTTGTTTGTTGATGTGCCTCGCTCCTATAAACTCCACACTGATGTGATCTGCAGCTACAAGCTGACGGGAGACCTGATACCCAGCGCTAAAGACTGGATAGGCATATACAAGGTGGAGTCTTGTAGTTTATTCATGCTTTCTTGAAAGATTTGTTTGTTCTTTATAAATCTAGCAACCCAACCTTTCAT
This sequence comes from Noturus placidus, assembly GCA_022414735.1. NCBI lineage: Eukaryota > Metazoa > Chordata > Actinopteri > Siluriformes > Ictaluridae > Noturus > Noturus placidus. The sequence goes on along the minus strand of JAFFST010044771.1, from coordinate 334,106 downwards.
AACTTTCAGGAAGGGGTGCAAAAAGTACAGAAAAATTATACTTAAGTGAATGTATAGATAATGTGTTAAGAGCTTACTTAATTAAAAGTGGAAGCATCCAGCAAAAAAATAAATAAATAATCCACATACTTTAGTATTAAAAACTAAGGGTTTGAGTGAAATTCAGTAGTCATGTTTTCATGTAAAACATTTACTAATTATTTAAAACTGTTAGAAGTCAAGCAACTATACTGTTTTAGCTGTAAACATTACTCATTCTCTGTTTTTTTTTTCTGGTCATATGCATAACTACCACATTGTCCTTTCCTACTGAAATAAATGGAACTAATGTGTCATGTAAATAACCAGTATTTAGCATGAGCTAGAATTTTCTTAGAGGCTGAAATTGTGCTAGTGTAACATGGCATTAGCACAGAAAATGGGTTTAGTTATATATTCAACTAAAGGAGACACCTCATTTTATACAAGTCTTTGCTTACACCAGCAAAGTTCCACGCATCTTGTGTTTTATCCATGTTCAGGCGAACATGGATAGTTATAGCATTGAGAAGGACACTGCAAATGTCAAATTGGCTTGATTTGGTTGATTGGATGCTATAAACTGTAATGTAAATAAAATGTGGGGGAGTTCATTTGATAGATGTATAATACACAGCCAATGTCTACATAAGAGAAATAGAGACCTTTTGAGATTTGTAACAAGCATTTTTAAGGTCTAAATAAAAATGTGAAGGGAAGTGTTTTTTTTTTCTTTCTTGGAAATATAGATATGTAAGTGTACAAGTATTCAATTTAAATAACACTCATGTAAAGTAAAAATACCCCAAAATAATAGTTTAGTATAATACTGAAGTAAATTATTATCCACCTCTGCTTTTAGGATTGCAGTGTTGGTAGGCAGCATACTGGCTAACATCAGTATTCTCTACACTATCTATGTCTAGGTTGGCTGGGATTCAGTACAGAAATATTCTTGTTATGAATGGGTGAAGCCTTGTTTGGACTATAAAGTACTTGATCCCCTCAATCACCAAATTGTCTTTAACGGTAAGTGGGCAGAAGTTTAATGTTGAGCTTTATCTGTGATGAGTATAAATACAAGCAGTCATCCTTTGTCCTTTACACATGTTCAGGGATCGAAACTCAGGCTTTGTGATGTGTTGAGTATCTCAACATCAGTCCAGTTACCTGCCATCAACTGTGCTCTTAGCATTTAGTGTTTTAGAGTCAGTGGCATGGTGGGGCACAACAAAATATTTACATGATTGCATAAGTGGTGAGTCATTCTTCGAGCACTCACGTGCTTTTGTGTTAATTATTGTATTTTGATTTAGAATACTACCTCCCTAAAGATGATGGTGAGTTTTATCAGTTCTGCTATGTGGACAGCAGTGGTCAGGTGCGAGGAGCGAGCACACCATTCTGCTTCCAAGACCCAGCAGAAACAAGCGTAGACTGCAGCCTTTTAGTGATCTCAACACAGGTACATGTTACAGCTAGCTTCTTTTCTGACAGCACCTTAATCTACGTACTGTATTTTCTTTTTAAATGTACATAGATGTAGATTTCTAATTCCTACATTTTTCTATTGTTACTGATTTAAGCATTGTACATTATGCCGTTTCTTCTGCATTGCTTTTTCAAATGACATTCATGTTCTTATTGAGGTGTGAAAATGGAGCACTTGGCACTCATTAAGAATCGTGTGTGCTTGTGGGTACAGGAGCAAGTGGAGCAGATGGAGAAGGAAAAAGAGTCCATACTGACTGAAATGGAACGACTAAAAGATGAGAAAGCAATTTTAAAAAATGAGCTGGATGAAAGACTGCGAGAGATCCACCGTCTCAGGGTAGGTTCTACACTCACTATTTGTACCAATGTATGTAGTAAATCAAACCCAAAGCTGTCACTAAGTTTTTTATATACTCTAGATGTACATTGATAAGCTGAAGTCTAATAGTACAGGTGAAACATTTCCACTAAAAGAGCAGCCTGAAAGTCCGGTACAGGGTACCGTAGAGAAGCCTTTTCTCTCTGACACTGTGGCTGAAACCAACCCGGAACAAGAGGTGCCAGCAAACACACTTATAGTCATGACAAATATTGATTTTAAATTAAGACATCTTTCAAGAGCATGCCATATTCTTCTGTAGTCCCTGACCCCTGTCAATGAAAAGTATGAGAAAGCTTTGCTGAAGATTTCTATGCTGAAGCAGGAGAAAGCACTGCTCGAACAACAGGTCAAGGACAAGGATGCAGAGCTTTCAGAGTGGGTCTTTACCATCATCATACTCCATACAGAACCATTTAAAGACAATAAACAATTAAATTATATTTGAAAGCTTTATTGGAGAGTAATTTTTGCTTCATATCCATGCAGGCTGAGGCCTAGGGCCAAAAAGGCAGAGCAGGACTATAATAGATTACAAGATCAGTTCCAACTTCAACAGGTGTGAACAAATTAAGTTTACTTGACAAAAGTTTTGGTACAAAAGATACACCAAATTTCCTGTAAGGTTTTTTCCTTTCCTACTTTAGGTTGATATGCAAAATATGCAGAAAGAGAATGAAAGATTGTATGCTGAAAATAAGGGAAAGAATTCAGAACTGGAGAAACTGCAGGAAGAAAACAAGGGCTTACATGCAAGTTTGTCCAAGCAATGGCCCCCTGAGGGGGACAAAAGTGACATAAAGGTACTGAAAATTAATGTTTTAAAAATAATGTAATGGATGTATTGATTAATTATGCCTGTATTTAAATATTGATCTCAGCTTATAAGGAACATGTGAAATTGTTTTCCATGTAGATGCAGATTCTGACCCTGACCAATGAGCTTACAGAAGTCCGAGGGGCACTGCGCAAAGAGATCCAAAACAACAACGAGACTATCAAACGGGCAGAAAAAGCTGAGCTAGAGTTGATAGAATTTAATATGCAGCTTGAGAAAAGGACTGTGACTGAGGAAAGTGTTTATTAATATTGCTTTAATATCAGTGTCTCTTATTTTCAATCAAATGTTTTTTAAAATGCATTTGATGTTACAGTGTACTCAGGAATCTCAGGTACGTTTTGGACACATATCTTTCCCTAATCTCTAGAATATGTATTGTCATTTCAGATGGAGCATGCTGATGCTTGTAGGAGACTCGGTGAACAGGCAAACATTGCAGAGGTGGCACGATTAGAAAAAGAAAAGCTGTCTGAGGAAAACAAGGTGATTTCCTGTTGGGTTAAATCAAAGTAACCATCAATGCTCTCTGTAGTTGTGTGCAGAGTGTGAGTCTGTATAGTTTTGCACAGGTTGACAGGTGTTTTTTTTTTGTTGTTTTTTGTTTTTATCTTTGTCTGCCAGAAACTCAAAGATGACATAGAAAGGTTACAGATGATGATATATGAGCTCTCCTCAGGAGCAAATGTGAGCAACTCTCAGCAGCAACAAACCCCTCTCAGTCCATTACCTGTATCTCCCGTCAGCCCCCAGCAGCAACCACAGTCAGACTCATATGGCTATGAGGGCATCCTTGAAACTTTTGGTGGGTTCTTACAATAAAAATAAATCAAATACAAGCAAAATACAATCAAAAAATCTAAATCAAATACAGACATGCTGACAAAATATATTTGGCCTCAATTAGTTGATTTTAGGAACAAATGTATACTTTTTCATGAAAATGTTATTCTCTTCTTTTTTTTTTAGGAAATCCCACTAATGTAGGAAGCAAGGTAGTGTGTATATATACACCCAAGTACATACATTGTACATTCTTTCAGATTATTTCTTAGAAAACCATTAATTTTGCATAAAAATTATCATTAAAAGTATTTGTCCTACCTCTGCTTTATAAATAGGCAAAGGTGTGCCGTCATTGCCAAGAGATCTTTCCTGATCTCACTGAAGAGGACCTGGTGAAACATGAGCAGTCCCACAAGGTGTGCCCTTTCTGCACACTCATCTGTGATGACTGTGGACAACAGGAGTTTGAAGACCATGTCTACAGCCATGAGGAATAGAAATATCACCTATATTCTCTTATATTTGCATTAATAACCCAGTCATTGTACAATACATGATTGAATATTTCTGACTACTTCAAAGTTTTACTGTAATTTTTATCTTCTGTCTTTTGAAGCTGTACAAGGTATAATAAAATGTATAGTATACTCTTAGAAAAGGCTTCCTCCAAGGTTCTTGGGTAGTTTGGTGGTAATAGTTGGCACACAGACCTGGAGACCTTACTTGAGTCTGCACCCCATTTAAAAATCATTTATCTTTTTGTGGGAAGCCTGATTTACAGAGTTTGGGCCACAAAAAGACATTTAATGTTCACACAACACAATATAACATTAAACGGGTTCACACCCAGAACAATATTGTTTTGGGGGGCCCAGTATTCCTACACTCCTGGTAAATGTTTCTACTTAAATTATCTGATAGCAAAACACTGTAGTAGGGTTCTAAACTGAACCTTTAAATGTTTTAGATTTAACCGAGGACCATTTAGGGTTCTAGATTTTACCTATAGCAGTGGAACATCTGTACTAATTGTAATTTTAGAAATGTCTCCTGTTTCAGTTTTTTTCTTACATCACACACCTGTGACAAATGAAAATACTGAAGTTGTTTAGAAATAGACAGAGAAAATGTTTATAGAAAAACATTTACAAAAAGCAAATCTAGTCAAGTGATATAATTAACCACAGATTTGTAAAATCTATAAAGATTAATTGTAAAATGTCTCAACATCTTTATAGTCAGTAAATAAAGTCATTTCATTATGGAGGGCCTTTTTTAAGAAAAGGTATTCAACAGTGAAACCAAAAAGCAGAAAACAAAAAAATGTTTAAACAATCTCAGCTGCTGAATTTGGACCAGGCTGGATATCATGATTTAATAAACACTACTCAAGCAATAGTGCGGAAAAAAGTAGCATGTCATTCATTGCAATTTAATAAGGTTCTCTTGCAGCTTTCCCTTTAGTTATTTAAGCTTATAGTTTTTAAAAAAGTAACTCTCCAGTGCTGTTATGAGTTAAATGGTGTGTCTTAGAGGACAAACACTTGGTGGAAATAGTGTGATACAGTTATCCTACAGCTTAAACATGAGAGCATTTGTCTGGAGATATTTAAACAAGTTAAAATTTATTTAGTATATAAAGAGATATGCATGAGGCCTGGGATAAATACATACTGTAATATCCTTACAGAAAATAAATGCTTTATTAGGATACCTATTCTTTCACTTGAATTTCACATGCATGTATGAAAGAAGCGTACAACATGAATTCAATTCTTCAAATTCCAATATTCAACTTGGATAAAAGCTTTACTTCCACCAAATTCTCAGCATATAGTGAAACATTGTTCTTGTCATGGTGTCATCTGATTCTCTTCCTCAGGCGTGACGTCACGAGAAGATAGTTCAGAGAAGAGGGCAGGCAGCCAGTATTGTGGTTCTCCTGCAGCCTGGGTATCCAACCATGCCAGCCCTTCTTTCAGCAGGTCGTCCTGAAAACAATTAAAAAAAGAAAAAGGAAGCACATCATACCTTCAGTATGTTCCTAAAGTCTCTTGTCTCACCTAAACATTAGGTCTGATTCTGGAATACTTACAAGTACATGGCAAGCACGTTCTTTCTCCCACTTCAGGTTGTCCTTGATCTCGCTTACTGTTACATAACCCTTTTTCTGCAAAAGAAGTATAGTTTTTTTGTATAAATCAGCAAAGCTGAGCATGAACGATTAGCCATTGTCTTTGTTCTCAACACTGTTTACCTCAGCCAGCTGAAGAACAACTGTGTGATCCATATTAAGCTCAGCTGGAACTGACTGGACTAAATAAGAACCTCCAACAGGAATCATCCCAAAGCCATTTCCCATCGCCTTTAGCTTTTTGATGGCTCGTACTAAATCATCTCTGGTGACAAAAATGAGTTGGCACAGTTGAAATTTGTACAGAAATGAAAAACAAAATTGTCAAAGTACTATTATATACAAGTTATCTGCTGTCTCAGTTTAAACCACATGCCAAACTACCTGTACTATGTAAATAGTCTACTTTAGTAAATGACCTGGAATTTGTTTGCACACTTAGTACTGGATATAAACTCTGGTGGCTCACTCCAAGACAAGGTAAATCCAAGGTCTTACAGAAGTGAATTCACCAATCTGTTACTGATGGGCATGTTGTAGTATAAGGAAAGCAAATCAAAATTACTTACTGACTCACATCTTGTGCAAACTTCCCTCTTCCCTTTAATACACGCTGATGAAGTTCATCCAGTGTAATTAGTCCTATTAAAAGACAACTTAATGTTACCTAACAGGTGTACTCTTTGTTCATTTGTAAGCAAAGAACAAGAAACATTGGAAATTGCTTCAAAAGAAAACAAATCTAATATGTTCTTAAAGATAACAGGTACTTAAAATCCAGGTTGAACTCACCACCATTTCTGTGCTTTAGAGCTAGACAGACTTCAATTATCTGTACTCCAAGCTCATAATAGAAGTCTCCAACTCCGAGCATCTCAGACCAAAATCCTTTACCAGCTGTTTTGTATGACAAAAATAAGGACAGAAAAAATGGAAAGATTCAGCATATTGAATAGACGAATGTATTTTTACATCTTGCTTATATAACCGTACTGGGCAGCTGTGGCTCAGTTGGTAGAGCGGGTTGTCCACCAATCGTAGGGTTGGCGGTTCGAGTCCCGGCCCGCATGACTCCACATGCAGAACTGTCCTTGGGCAAGACACTGAACCCCAAGTTGTTCCGGATGGCAAGTTAGCGCCTTGCATGGCTCTGCTCCCATTGGTGTGTGTGTGTGTGTGTGAATGAGACACAGTGCTTTGGATAAAAGGGCTATATAAGTGCACCATTTACCGAGAAGATTATTTGTGTTACTTACATGCCAATGGATCCACTCCTATTGTGGCACACATTTCTTGAAACTGCACCCTGAACTGTGAACTCTTTCTTATCTCTTGCTTGTGTTTGCTGGCAAACTCTTCCAAATGTGTTTTGAAAGTTTCTAACTGCTTAGACATCTACAGAAAAGGGAGAACGTCAAAATACATAGTGGGGTCCAATATACAGCCTGCTGACACACAGTATTTCTTAGATTATGTTTGACTGTTTACAAAAACAAAAAACAAGTAGGCTTCAAGTACCTGTGCAATCTGATCTTCAGCCAAGACTGTACCTCTCTCTTTGTACTTGGCCTACAACAACAAATACATAAGTGCATCAAATCACAAAATAAATCCCAAATGATCTAATTTAATCATACTCACACAAAGATGTCATAAATCGCTTAAATCTGTCCTATAGTTTACCTCTGCAAGTTTCTTCTTAGCGATAGCCCCTGCTCCAACTCCTCTTCTGTGCATGTTGCTGGATTATTGTGGAACTATTTTACAGTGCGATTAGTTGATTTCGCTTTAACTGTCAAATATCTGATTAAACAGACTCGTAAAACATACAATAGGACAAAAAGGAAAACATCTACTTTCCCCCAAATCTAGCATTACCAGATCCGCTTCATATAGGGAAAACGCACTCTTCGCCTATTATTATATTTTAATATTCCATTTATTACTCTTTAAGGAAGTATACGATTGAGTAAGAAGACTCTTCTTCTACTATGACGGCTACCAAACAGCCACCATCTTCATACCGCCACCTACTGACTTGTGTGCAATCAAGTCGTGATTCTCCTATCTGAGAAGTTCCTTTTTAATAAGTATATTTATTTTATTTAAGCGGTTGAATTCTCCAATCTAATTGGTAAGAAGGTGTGCATTATTTTCGTATACCAGCTCGGCTCGGAAAGATGTTCCGGCTGTAACTTTAACGATAGGTAAATATCAAGGGCGTAACCATGGTATGGACATTGGGGGGTCCAACGAACTCGGCGGGAGGATGTGCATGTGAATGTAACGTTAACGGTCAAAAACCGGAAGTGACGTTAGCCTAGCCTACTTCGTGGGTGTGCAAATATTAACAGTTAATTGACGTTATTAAGAACAAACCAAAACATGGTATGATGCCTTCTATACTAAACTAAGGTTACCTACTATTAGTGTATGTAGTTACCTACTGTCTGAAAAAATCTCGTATGTTCTGCTGCACTTTTCTACACTTGTCTGCTCTCCCATTTCTTACAGACTGAGCTGCTAAAATATATCAACAATTTTGTGTTGAGTATGGGCGCAACCATGTGTACAACTAGAGGGAGGGGGGGACACACACCTATTTTTCTTAACAAACGGAAATATTTTAAAAAGGAATAGACATAAATAAATAGAATAGATGAAGCAAAGACAGATCCGTTGGCAGGGTTCATTAAATATGGATGTATATATATA
>JAFFST010044771.1:271656-325688 GCA_022414735.1 Noturus placidus | reverse complement strand
CCCCAAATAATGCGTGGTTATGCCCATGGTAAATATTAGCATCTAGTAGCATCTCATTCACAGGGATTTGTACAGCGAACGTACCATACTGTAATAATAAAAACGGATTTACTGTGTAGCTTAACAAAGTAAAACATATTATCGTCGATGTGGTGACGTTTTTGTTAGGGGACATTTATTTTTACATTTATGGAGGGAGTCTCGGTTGCGCTTTACTGTTTTTTTCTAGTTCTGTTTTCTTTGTTAAAAGGTTTCTATGAACAAATATGGACAAACATTTTGTTTGTTTTGCTTCGTCAACTAAATTAGTTCCCAAAGAAGCCACATCTGGATAGAGCGTTGCGAGCTGATTAACGCGTTAGAGCATCTAGAGAGCTGATCAACAATACTAACATGTTAAAAGAACAAAGTGTGCACTAATATGTGTGAGAATACAATTTAAGACAGATATGTTTTGATTTCAAATTATTCTTTTATTATAGAATTGTGGAAATCATACATTAAATCATGAGTCAATTAGAAATATTTTAAGGCATGACAAGGATTTTATTTGCTTGAATTAGAACTGGATTCAGTCTGCTCTCCACTGGTCTGTCAGCAACATGTCCTATAGAACAATAAGGACTCCTGTTAGACAGAACAGCCAAGCTTTATTTTAATGCATTTCATTTAAATAATTGGTTCATCTCACCAAAATATTGGTGATGACATTTTTGTACTTACGTTTTTGTCAGCAAAAAACTTAATTAGACCCATCAACTTTGCTGTGAAGCCACAGATCAAATTTCTTCTTTAGAAGATCTTTGCAGACATTTTCTGAGTCTTCAGGCATCACGCTTGGCCTACAGAAAAGACAGTAAATAATGCTACAATTTTATATTTATATATATATACACACACCATATACTATATATATATATATATATATATATATATATATATATATATATATATATATATATACTTCCAGAATAATGCTATGAAAAATTTAGAGCATGATAAATATCCTCATACATACTCGCTCCTTTTTTCTCTTTGATTTAGCAGATAGTTTACAAAGTTCTTCTGCACCATGGAGTCCATTATTTTACTGATATCACTTGCAAGAGTAGATTCAGCATAGCGGCGCACCAGGATTTGGTCTTCATCTGCTGAACTATTTGTAGCACATAGTAATAATACAATTTCTGGATTTCTTTGTTGAGTAATTATTTGCAAAGAACAAAGTGATTGTCTATCAGAAAACTTTTATCTTGGAAAAAAGAATGTCTCTGTCTTACCTGTCATCAATTGATCGTGCACTGACTGCAAGCATACCACCCAAGCCCAGGAAAATCAGTGCAAACAGTTGTATCTTCATCTTCATCTAACGCAGTCTGACAATCAGATCAAGATTAGGCATTTACATATACAGATTAATGATAGCATATTTTTAACTCATGCTTACTCTGTCAAAATCAAATAGTGTATATTTTTGATAAAGGAAGATGTGTTAAGGCCTACCTTATGCAGCTATGGTGCTGTAGCAGTGATGGAATAAAAGAGTTGGCTGCTTTAGAATGAACTGCAGTAGCCTTTTATACATTCCAAATGCTATACCCTCTGGAAAAATAATTTAGTTCCACATCATTAAAGCAATTAAGTATGTGAGAAGTATGAATGTGTAAATACTGATAAGCTTGTTTCTCACGTCCTTACTCTGTTTGTTGATTAAATACATAAGAAGCTGAACTGTAAATGGAAGTCTATATACTTTGTGTTGTAGAAAATGATCATTTAGTCCAACATTTCCAAAGGTAAAATGGTCATTAAACCGTTCATGCGACATAAAGTCCATAATGCTTTCATTGCACGATAGAACTTACCTGGTTAATGACTGAAGTTAAAAGCACAGCATTTGTAAGAGTATTTACACAAGAAATTTGATATTCATGAAAATCCCTTAAATTTGGAAAAAGTTAATGTCCTACTTCTGCTCCCGAGTGTGTGTAAATTTATGCACAACATATCCTCATGATAGGTCAAGAATTGGACTAAGAATTCCATTGAGAATATTTTGTGAAACCCAGTTGTTTTATGTTATTTGCATTAATTAAGGAATATTAAAAATAAAGAAACACAATGCCATAAACAAAGACAAATAAATAAAACAAGTCATTCAATTATGACAATAGAAATGCTGTATAAAAGGATGACAGGCTGGTCTGTTCAGAAAATTTTATTGTCAATCTTAGGAAAAGGATGTTTAAAACTGGTTTATAAATCTGTTCTGTTTGCTACAGCAGCTTCTTTTAATGCTGTGCAACACTTCAGATCCAGCATCTCAGCCGAGATACATAAAACAATTTAAACAGTTACAGTAGTGTATGACTGTGAGTGTGTGTGTGTGAGTGTGTTTGTGCCCTGCGATGGACTGGCACCCTGTCCAGGGTGTACCCCGCCTTGTGCCCGATGCTCCCTGGGATAGGCTCCAGGTTCCCCCATGACTCTGAAAAGGAGTAAGCGGTAGAAGATAGATGGATGGATGGATGGACAGTTGCCCTGTGTGATGTGCTTGGTGTTCCTCCTGAATACAGCATAGATCTTTTTCTTCTCCATTTTCATGTCACACCATTTTCTTGTTGCCTTGATTCTCACTTAACTCATCTTTTCTGTAATCTGTATCTAAAATTGGACCTTTTCAGGTTACACTGTTACACTGGAGGTTGCACGGTGGCTTAGTGGTTAGCATGTTCGCCTCAGACCTCCAGGGTCAATCAGCCTCCGGAACATCCAGAGGAAACACCCGCAGCATGAGGAGAACATGCAAACTCCGCACACACAATGCCATGGTGGGAATCAACGTTCGACGTATTAAATAATATATCTATGTGATTGTGCCCTGCAATGGATTGGCACCCTGTCCAGGGTGTACCCCCGCCTTGTGCCCTATGCTCCCTGGGATAGGCTCCAGGTTCCCCGTGACCCTGAAAAGGAGTAAGCGGTAGAAGATAGATGGATGGAAAAATGGATGGACATCTGTTTTTCGAAGAAACCCATTCAATCCAGTACGGGTCATTTTGACCCCCTTTATGTATTCGTGAAGGTTTTTTTGGTTCATGCATTGTAGGGTTAAATATCTAAAAGGTGTGCATCATACCTGACACCTAGTCGAACACTTTACAGTTGGTTGTGTGACTGTACATCATTCCCTTCAAATGCTATTGAGCTTTAAATTATGGTATAAATTGTGTATGAGCCCATGCAGTAATAAAATACATGGCAAAATTTATATATGATTTAATAGTTTATTTTGTTAAATATCACAAATCTAAGAGGTGTGCATTATAGCTGAGACCTAGATGAACAACTTTACAGTTGGTAGTGTGACTGTTAGTCATTCCCTTCAAATGCTATAGAAGTTAGAAACATGTTTAACAATGTCGTATGTAACTTTAGAGACGGTCCCTTAATTTCCGCATATCTGCGAATATCGAGCGTCTAACATCAAACCCACTTTATTCCAGTTGTTTTAGATTTTAGAATCTGTAGGTCTTTTGAGGAAAAGAAAACGGGGTACGTGTATAATTATATAGTACAGTCAACACCCAGTGTTTCTTAGTGTTGTCCCTTGACGTGAGACGTAAAACTACATTCAAACGTCATCCACCCACCCAAATTGGCTAGCAGTTGAACTATGCTGCTAAACTCCGCCTGCTAACTGTTGTAAACACGCCTCGACTGTGCGCATGCGCAGTGTTCGGTTTTTAAATCGAACGTATGAACAACATGGTGCTCAGGATCACGCCAGAAAATGGGGGATAGTAGTAAAAGTAAAGTATGCCATCATTGTAAACATTATTATTTTTTTCCGCCAACGAGGAACGCGAGTGGAATAAACCGTGACAGTTCAACACCAACGTTAAATCGGATCATTAAATTCAGTGGGTATTAACCCACAATCTGTTGGAAGTGATTGTTATTGTTTTCCACTCTCTTCGGTTAGCTAGCTAGCAATATAGCTTCACAGCAGCTAGTTGTCCGGTATTGCAGATCAAAATGGAGGCGAGTCACAGTTAGTCAAGCGCTGAATTGCTTCTGGAGCTAAACATTTTGCGCGTTTCGGTTTCTTATCGAAGAGTGTTAGTCCTGTAGTGGTTATTTAGGCATGGGAAGCGGATACATTTTTTAGCAACTAAGCTAATTCGCAGGGTTGTGTTCCACAGCATCATGACGGATTTGCAGCGTTGTTTTCTGGGGGATTTAGGTGTGACGTTCCATTATTTGTATTTTACAGCGTGTCGTTTTGCTAAGATTACTCCTGACTGATTAGTAAGATAAAGACGTTTAAAACTTGTTTAGATGTTTGAGCTATGGTTCATTCTGTAGCTTGTTTTCGTCATGAATATGCGGACTGAGTCCATCTCAAACGTGGGATTGCGCTCCGAGTCGAAGAGTTTTTACTTGTCAAAAGGACACACGATTGGTGTCCCGAGAAATTCCCACACCTTGCTGACAGAAACGCATGACACTGTTGGTATCACTCTCAAGGACGCGGGGCAGTGTTTTGTTAAATCAAGAAACCTGGCCAAGGATCTCGGTGGGAAAGCGGCTCGGCCTTTATTGCCGGTGGGACAAAACAAAGCTGGTGCTTCTGGGACCAGCTCTGAGAGCACAGACAAATCAGCGTCTCAAACCAAACCAATGGGGGGCGAAGGAACCCCTATTAAAAGCAAAACTCCACTTGGACAAACCAGTGCTACTGATAATAAAGCAGATTTTGTTTCAATGAATTCCCACAATTCAAGAGATTCTGGTGGCGAGGACAGCACAAAGGGGTTTGAAACAATGGGGGCTCACGGCATGGCATCACACGAACACACAGAAGGCAAACGAAACAACATGAGGAAGACCTCAAGCCATCCCAGTTCACAAGCCAACTGTCTTCATCAGCTACTTTTGCTTCAGCTGGACCTGATCGAGCAACAGCAGCAGCAGCTGCAGACTAAGGACAAGGAGATAGACGAGTTAAAATCAGACAGAGACACGGTATGTGGTGGTTTATTATATATATTTTCATATACCATGGCCTCTGAAAGTTAGAACAAGCATTTCATTAACAAGTTTTTTTTTTTTTTGATGCAACTGTCACAGCTTCTTGCACGGATCGAGAGGATGGAACGGCGTTTACAGTTGATGAGTAAGGAACCACGTGATAAGCGTCTCTTTCAGCCTTTAGAGAGATGGGTCCCAGACACTGATGACTTCTGGGATTCCGATGTAGGAGAAAGCCCTCAGACGCCCATACCTAAAACCCCCTTTAGTCGAAGCAGCAAAGCGCAAAAGAGGTAAAAAATAAAATAAAATAAAAAAACCAAGCCTTGTGAGTGCCCAGTCATGTTTCACTTTGTAGTTGATGTATTATTTTCATTTGTATTCTGTTTAGGAAATGTGGCTTCTTGGATTCCAAAATACAGAGGTCACAGGGCAAGTCTTCAAGGTTAACCCCCCAGAAGTCTGACACTGGTGCAGCCTCACCATGTCAGAGGGAGCTGCGAAACAAAGAGACTCCTGAGACTGCATCGGGGAGGTCATCAGGCCTGATAGAAACAACAGCAGATGCAGAAGAGAGCTGTGAAAATGAAGACCTTCCATACATGACGACAACAGAAATGTACCTGTGCTGCTGGCACCAACCTCCTGTCTCTCCCCTCTGTGAGGTGTCCCCCAAGAAAGAGGACGATGTTGCCAGTAAGTGCTTCAGATGCAGTGATTTCATTTATATTTCTGGACAAGTTGGTTGGTGTTGTTTAAGTATGTATGCTTAAACCTTATACACAGTTCCATCCTGGCGGGAAAACAGCATCGAGCCTTTGAGGGACGATAATGCTTTAGATATTTCAGAGGTGAGATAATGTCTTTCTTTAGTCCCCCCCATTGCATTGCCATTACAGTGCAGACAAATCATGTTTGATTATAATTCCTAAACACATGTATCTGAAGGCAGTATCTGTTATGTCAATTAACTACAGAATCTTGAAGATGGGGTGTTTCTAAAACGCCACTCCAAGCTGGAGCTGGATGAGAAGAGAAGGAAAAGGTAAGGGTAGATCTGGAGTATGTATGCATTAACGTATAGATTTATTTAAACTTATTTATAGGATCCTGCACAGTCTGACTTGTGTTTTTAAATGTTTATTCTTGGCATTGACTGGACTATTTTTTTTTTTTCTCACATCAGATGGGACATTCAGAGGATACGGGAGCAGCGTATGCTTCAACGGCTGCAGCAGCGCATGGAAAAAAGAAAACTAAATATTCAGGAGAGTGAACCAGAGATTTCCTCATTTTACCCTGATTCTGATGATGGTATGTTCTGTACTTAAGTTTGAAGCCTTCTAATATGCATGCTAGCATGTTTTCATTTGGTATTTCGTGTTTTCAGTGATTGCAAATGATTTCTTAACAAAATTTTTCTCCTACAGTGGAGTCAGTTGTTATAACACCTTTTCTGCCGGTTGTGGCCTTTGGTCGTCCTTTACCCAAGCTTACTCCACAGTAAGTACCTCAAGTTCTATTTGCAGTTACAGAACTTTGTTCTTACAGTCTGATCTTGTTAAGTACTATTGTTGCCTTAATGTAGTATTTGGATGGATGATTTTTTTCCCCTCTCTTTTTTCCTTTCACTCCCTAAGGAATTTTGAGCTGCCGTGGCTTGATGAAAGAAGTCGGTGCCGTATAGAAAATCAGAAAAAACAAACTCCTCATAGGACCTGTCGGAAATAAGGCAATTTTGCACAAGTTGTGTGCACAAGCTGAATGTTGAATGCTGCAGGATACTTGATCAACTTGATGGATTTGTGTGGGTTTACAGTTAAACTGCAATAAAATGCCATTTGACATTGAGAAAATGGCTGTATTGCAGATCTATTTATGTTACTACTCTTTAGGACAAACCCATCATTAGAATACCCTGTATTTTCTTTTTAAAACACATATTGTGTTTAGTTTCGATTGAGCTCTGTATAAAATAGTTCTGGTCTTGTTCTATTTTTATATAAATGGTATTATGGGGCATTGCTTCAAGCAATGCTTTCACCTTGTAGATATTGTGCATCTGATGCATATGTTGCATGCAACACCTAAAATGGTTATAGTCTGCACACAACAGACTTTTCAATTACAGTGCTAAAATGTACACCTATTAACATGCACCATGAAAGAGGAATGAGAAGTACAAATCAAAACAATGAGAATGAAAAGCCTAATGTCCTCAATCTGAATTCAAATTTTAGAATGCATGATTGACAAATTGTACTGAAATTCTATTCCATTAAAAACCTTTAACCATCAAAAAATTGAAGTTAAATAACAAGTGTGTGCTTTTGTCTTGTAGCAAATATTTCAGAGTAGTCCTTATTTGTGAGCTTATACTGAAGGTCTCTAGATCTTTAAAGTTGTTCAGCAGTCTAAAATGGCTTCTTCATGCTTTCTAATCAAGTAACTGTTTTTTATGTTTGGGTGTTCAGTGTAGTTCACTGAAGCAAATTGTTTTGCAAAAATATATATATATACAAAGACAATTCATTTTGTATTTGTCTTTCTTTCAGTATCTAAATTCAGAAAACAGAGGTTTGTAATTTTCTGTAATTCTGCCTCTTTTCATGATTGTACCTCGAAACATTTTTGGAAAATTCAATACTCCCTATATTTCAGTGTACATAAATCTGCAACCACTATTATATGTACTACTACTACTGTGAAATGAATTTTAAAAATGTTTGTTAGCAATTAATCAACAGTCCTGTATTAACTTTTTATAGTAATGGTGATTTTCAGCATAGTGATGGCCATACATCCTTATCAATTAATCATTAGCTGGGTGTATTTTAAAACACTGCTTTGGCCAGAACATTTTCAGCCTCTTTGTTGTTATATTGCATCATTATAGTGGAGTGTAACATTCAGTCATTGATTTGCTTTCAGTATATCAATTTTCAGTATATGAAAAATATTTATTAAGAAAGGAAAAACAAGGCAAAACATCTCCCTTTCATTTACCTATAGATAAATACATTATTAAAGTACACCAATCATTTGTCTAAGCACCCCCCCCCCCATTAAATTTATTCTTTTTTTTTAGAGAAATTAAGAATCAGTTTAGATCACTTTAGACACAACATTTAGGAAAATGTAGCAAAACGATTTTCTGATGGTGACCTCAGACCAGATCAAAGTTTAAACAAGGCTTGCAAGAATTATACTTCTGTAATAAAACCACAATGATATTACTGTGATGTGGCATATAAAATAATAGCTGTTAATATTTATTTCACTAAACAACCGATTGTATAGCCTTTTTTTTTTTTGTTTGTTTCTTAAAGTACTTCTTAGTGTTTATGCCTCAGCTAGCCCCAGCAAGGTGCTGAAAACTGTTTGATGGATCAAAATCTTTGTTTTGAGCACTTATTTGGTAGCATAACATACAGCAGTTACAGTAGAAAAAAAAAGAATACAAGCATTCACATAAGAATGCATAAAGCAAGAGGGAAAAAACAACAGACACTGCAAAGTCCATCTGTCCTCTGACTTAAGCTCTGAACACAATGTAAGCTGTTAGAAAACCTTATGCACATTTCCACCCTAAAGCCTTAGCCCAACGATGTCTCCCTCAGTCTCTCCTGAGGTTATTTAGTCTTTCCTCCAGGTCAGCATCTGCATCTGCCAAAGCTGGCTGTGGCTCGGCTTTCTTCCCAGCAGCAACTGAAAGACTCCCCCCAGTAGATGGCAGGCCTGTGTGAAAACACAGACATTTAATTTACTGATTACAACTGACATTATCGATATGTATATAATAATGATATACAGTTAGCATGTAATTTACATACTTGAAAGTTCATCTGAAAGATTCAGACCCAACTCATCCAGCACTTGGGAAACCACAGCGTCACTAAAAAGCAAAATAAAATAAGGACAATATAGCAATTTCATGCATGCAGATTCATACCTCAGTCAGTTCTTATAAAAGATATGATCCTACCTTTCCTCTTCATCATCCTCGTCTCCCATTGCATCATCAATTGCATCATTCATCATTTCTTCCTTCATGTCCATAATTTCACTTTGGCGCTCAAACTCCATCATGATTTTCTGAATTTGTGGCAACTTTAACTGTGTTAAAGACATGTCAGTGATTTTAGTCAATTCTGAAAATATTAGGCTTTGTTACAAAATACTTTATTTTGCATACTAGGGCCTGTCTCACAAAGCAGGTTTTGTTAAGTGGATACAATTGCAATAACAAATGCAATCACAGTCGATTCTAGCAAGGAGGAGTGTTTTTTTTTTTTAGCCATTAAAAAAAATGTAATTCTGCCACCTGGGTGGTCAGGGATGGTTGGGGTCTGCCTCAAAAGTGTACAAGGAAATAGTCTGTCTGGTGGCTGGAATGTGAGTGCAGTCTATAGCACCAATCACTCTTGGGAATCCCATTTTAAATCATATCTCTGATAAGAAACTTAATTATTGATAATTACCTGAAAAATGTACAATGTGGACATGCTCTTTAAAAGTTATTTTGTACAGACGGTTACAACCACCTTGTACCGTGCTTAGCTATGATTTGCTGAGATTCTTGGTGTCAACAATGTCATATGATTCATAGAAAAATTTTAGACTGAGTGGAATTAACATCATGCCTTAAAAGCAGTTAAAGACCTGATACAAAATGCAGCACGTTACCATGTAATGCAGTAAAGTTCAACCGTTGTTTTAAGGCAGGAAATCCAGGGTAAGATCTAAAATTTCAAGCTTAACTCAGATAGTGAGGTTGTTTTGATAAGAATGTGTTGAAATAACAGTAAACACATGGAAAATGTGTAATTGTACATTACATTATAGTCATATCAGGTTCTAAACTTAATATACATCATAACATACAATACTGTACTGTGAAACATAACACACCGACTGGCATTTTGTGTTTTTAATTCAGTTGTATAAAAATCTCTGTGTTTGGCATGTAATATGTATTAATTGAAATGTCAAAATTCTGCTTTACATATTAGTCATAATAAATTATACATCGGTAGATGTTTCATAGTTTGGTATTCCAGCATCAGGCCTCCAATTCTGGGCCGGTTTTCTCCATCCAAGTAGCTTCCAAATATGGAATGTAGAATATTGTATATTCCAAATATGGAAGATACAAGTTTGGAAATCTAAATATACCTCCATTGTTTAGAAAAGAGAAATCATAAATTTGTTTACTTGAGATTTCTAACCTGTCTGTTCATTGTGGCCATGGCTTTGGTGACTCCCTTCATGGCCTGTGCCATGCTGTTGTTTGATTTGAGGGTTTGGATTTTAAGACTGACTGCTTGGATATTGGCTCTCATCATGATGAACTTCTTTACATATCTTCTTGTGCGAACCAAGTCCTTAGCCATGATCTTAACAGCATCCTGGAACAATCAAAATGTATGAAATATCATATTATATATATGAATGAGAGAGAGAGAGAGAGCGCATCATGGATAATTACGACAGTGTGTAAATGTGATTATATTAAATGTGGCTACCATCTGTCCCTGTTTTGCCATTTTCTTAATATCAGCTATGATTTTCTTTTCCTGCTGTTCCATCCTCTGACGTTCTCTGTCTAGCTCTCTCATGGCTCTGTTCAGTGCTCTCTGGTTCTGTCTTAGCATCTCCTCTGGGGTCTTTCTCCGCCCAAATAAGAACTCCATCTAATAATGAAACAAAATGACATATGTCTAGTTTATCATTCAAAAACAACTAAATGACATTTCTGAAATCTTATTTCAATGAAGACACTGGTGAGACCATGCACAAGGTACTCTGGGTAATCACATGAGAACCCAGCCTAAAGAGTGACTCAGGTTAGATCTTGTTCTGACGTCATTTAAAACAAACAAACCCCAAAGCACACTTCAAGTATGCGGTCAAGGGTAGTATTAATTGGATCATTTGTCTGAATCAGATTTATAGACCATAGATGTATTTCATCACATGTCGCACTCGAAAGATGGGTGCAACTCTACATCCAACATGTTAATCGAATAAAACGACCGTCTCACGGTATAAAACAAGTTCAATTTAAGTCATGGAGCTACTGCTATTTAGCATGTACTTACATAATCAACTAACGAGAAATACTTTCTGAATGAACGTGACATTCGTATTTTTAAATGTACTTTTTGTACAAATACTGGACCGTCATGTAGACGAGTTACTAATATTATAAATAAATTTCGAGACATACCAGTTCAGGTCAGATAGCTGGCAACTTAGATAAAAAATAGAACTAGCCAGAAAATTGCGAGCAAATTGCTAGCAAACTAGCTAACGGTAAATAAGACATGAACTTGACGTAGGACGGGAAGCACTTAGAAAAATATATTACTTTAGAGTTTACCTTTATTGTTTTTTTTCGTTCGTAATGTCCAGCAGACTGATACTTAACCTGTCAAACCAGAGGCCGGTTTATCTTACTGCGAGTAAAGCCTCGTTTGTTTTCCTTCTTTTACTTCCGCATGTAATCGGTTCCCATTACGTCATCGGATGTACGTAGAGTGGTTTCAAACTCTTTAGTGTTTGTTGTCAAATTGCCCAATCTCCATAAAGAAGCCAAATTCCTCACCACACAGTTCGGTTTCATATGGAGCAACAAAAACATTCTATTGAAAAACAAATCCCTTCCAAAGAGTGTTACTTTTAATGGACTCTAGTTCAGTAGGAATCAACATTGACGATTTTGATGTGAACATATTTATACTGATAATGTTTATGTTTTAAAACATCAATGTAGCAATAAGGTCACAATAAATGCTCTTTGCTCTGTTTCATTTTCTGCAGCAAGTTTTCTTTGGTCTTCTTTGGGCAAAAGTGTGGAAAATGCTAAATAAATGTTGTATCAACAACAAAATTAAGAAGGGTCTTACAAAATAATGCATAGGATCTATCCAGCAAAGCATGTTTTTGGAAAGATTTAAGATGAACATTTCATATAAGTCTGAATTTTGTGTTTTGGGAAAATAATCAATAGTGCATTTGTTTTGTTATTTTATTCACTCAATATAATAGTGGAAGGATTTAGAAACTTATATTAATAGAAGACTGGGATGTGTGATATAAATTTGTGTATTTGATGTGCTTTTTTTATTTTCAGAATGACATTTTGGAATGTAAATAACAATACATTGTGCAGTTATTTATTTGATCAGGTAGGCTAAATGCCATATACACAAGAAGAAAATGGGTCTTTTTAAACCCCATTTTCTACATTTTATAAATGACTTTAAACACAAACTTTTTGGAACAAACAAAAACAAAAATTAAAACACTGAAAACATGCCGTGTTTTAAAAGAACTGATCAACTAATCGTAGGGTTTGTAGTTCGAATCCCGTGTGATCCCATGCCGAAATGTCCTTGGGCAAGACACTAACCCCAAGTTGCCCTCGATGGCAAGCTAGCACCTTGCATGGAAGCTCTGCTACCGTGTGTGTGAATGGGTGAATGAGACACAGTGTAAAGCGCTTTGGATAAAAGCGCTATATAAGTGCGCCATTTACCATTTAAATAATGTGACTGTGTTCATAACCTCTTGTTCTTGTGGCATTGGATAAATTAACGTAAGAAACCTTATTGTTTTAGCAATGATGTACACTCACATAACGAACCAAATTAATACAATTTAATTGCATGTTTGCACAGAAAACCCGCTAAAATAACAAAAGTAAAACCTGCTGATAATGTGTGAATATTCATTTCTACATTCATACAAAGCAGACAGTCCAGTGACACGATGAATGTTTATATGCATATGTTATAAAGAATGTTTATAGGAACAGAAAAATTTTATATTAAATAATAACATAATATTATATATAGCAGCAGTGACTTTTGTGTTACACCATCTTCTCTTTCGTACCAATAGGCGGCAGTGCTGCTTTGCTATTAGTTATACACGGCTGTCCGTGAATCATAGAGGAAAAAAATCGATTGAAGCACACAATGCAGTTTCACTGTAGCGTTATCCACCCAGGATTCACGTTATTACCAGCTTTTCAGCTACCATGAAAAAACATGTATATATTTATCTGATTTTGACGATCTGGATTTATTGCAGCGTTTTATGAATTCATTTAAAGTCCACACTCGAGAGATAATATTTATTTCAACTGCGCAAACAGGAAGATAATTGAACTTTCCCGGACTGAGTAGATTAGACAGTGGGCCGCGGAAGGAGGAGGCTGGCCTGCGTTACGGGCGCTGAGGCTGAAGCTGCATGTCCGTGTAAATCGAGCCCGAGGCTTCGGGGCCTACACCAGTGTCGTCTAATGGAGACCGGACCAACCGAGCAGAAGCTCGAAGAGAACGATCATTCGCATCGGCACTTTTTGAGTGGTGGGTGGTATCTAAATCGCATTATGTCACGCTAATACTCATGTAAACAGAACGAGCGAGGTTTTGTTTACGTTTAATACACGCATACATGGTAAACAGTCACGAAAAGAGAAGCGATTTTCAACCAGTGGCTCAGACGAATTCACCTTTCTCTCTTGCTCGTCAAAGGAACGCTAGCGTAGTTAGCATAGATAAGGTTAGTTTAGCATGGTTTGTATTTTTAACAAATCAAACCGCTTTAATGTGCTTCGATGTTGAGGATTTGGTTGAGTTAGTTGAATTATGTGCTGTTTTAGCTAACCTGGTCATCGTATGCCTGTCATCGGTGCTTAGGCAAGTGTGTGGTGTAATTTTAGCTGATTAGCAAACAACTTAAGCTAGCGTAATGGGATAGCGTAGTTAGCAAATAGCTAAACTGTATTGACCTCCTATCCAGCTGTTTCAGTCATTTTGTCTGAAAGATGCACAACCGTTTAGACATTGTTGTGATTTTTGTTCAGATCGGACACCGCGTTGTAAAACGATATTAGATTTTAAAGGCGATGTTTACACAGGAAATTCTCAATAGGAACAAGTAGTAAGCTAGCAATATGTTAATTACCTTACCGTCATTTTTGTAGGTATCAAGCTTGCTAGGCCGGTTAACAGGCTAGCTAACTAACTAACTAACCATCGTCACAGTTTGTTGAGGGTGCTTGTTTATTCAGTCATTGTTGTTCACTACCCGCTTTTATTCAGTTTTGATTTAAGAATGAACTTTCGTGTGCCCCTTTTCTGCATGTAAAACCACAACTGCACTAAAATGTGATGTTCGTCTCTATCCTGTAGCTTAACTGTCCATTTTAATATAACCAGCTAAATTACAAATATTTAATCATCTTGCTGATTTAATTATCTCCTACCATATTTCTCAAGACTGCCACATACTGTTAGAAACCATGACTATTGAAATGCTCAGATTTTTGCCATATAAAAGTCCGTCCTTTGGCTTTGATGCTGTTCATTTGCGTCTTGGCTATCGTATTCTTTCTCCAAAAGCTGCCTGAATGTTTTCTAAAATGTGGTTTTCTATGTAGCAATATATTGTTACAATATAGATCTGTAAATGTGTGTATAGGTTACTAATGAACTCTTGTATTTTCCTCTAGTTGAAACTCACAATGTCTTGACACAAAGACAGTAATGTGGAAGGAAATAGCTTGAAGTATACAACAGCCTGTTTTTATGGAAAACACATTCTCAATCAACCCTCATCAGACAGAGGTGTGCTGATGGCATGCATTCTTCAATGGCCACAAAGCTGTAAGCAGACCTATTAACTCCACCTACGTTGGTCCAGGAGGTGTTAAAACAGTAAAAGTAAGGTCCCTCTGTGGACCAAGGTTATAGTGCCTTTTCTACGGACTGTGTAGGGTTTGCTTTGACATGGACGGGCCAAGTCGAAGCGGAGGGTTGAGACAGAGCCGTCGCTCCCGTTCTCAGCGTGATAGAGAGCGACGCAGGAGGAGAGCGGACCTTGGGGCCTCGTCACCTTCCTCGGGCTCAGAGCAAGAACGATGCAGAGACTCCCTACTTGGTGCTAGTAACGGAGAATGTCGGCCCGTTTTTCCGGGTGCCAGACACCGGCCTCCACGTCGGAGGAAGCGGGAATCTGTGTCTTGTGAGGAAGACATCATCGATGGATTTGCCATAGCCAGCTTTATAAGTCTGGAGGCTTTGGAGGTATGTGTGATTATAGTCAGTTTCCAAATTGCAGTTATTTGGTACACATTGTAAGAAAGTGGGATGTAGTAATTTGATCCATTTTGTCTGCTTATGCTGTTTGTAAATCTTTGGGTGATTTTATTTGCTTTGCTGCAAGCTGTGGTTTTTGGGCAACAGATTTTTGTAGTTAATTATTTTACATAATACACGGGTGGGTGGGTGGGGGGTCATTTTAATGTTATATCCTGTTTATTTTCTACATGTACATTATAAAAGATGGATTGTTCTCTGAAGCCGCCAGAGCGAACTGGTATGTTTATGGAGAGAGGGAGCAAAAGGAAGCGAGGCCTGGATGAGAATGGAGGGCCGCTCACCGAGCCAGAGGAAGGAGCTCCGGCTACTTACACCACCAGTAGCTGGGAGAAGCGTAGAAATGAGAAGAAAAAGAGAGATGCAAAGGTGATGGACAGAGTTTCGTCATAAGTCTAATTAGTTATAATATCAGTTTATTGTCAGATATTAGTACTTCAGTTGATGTTTAGCATGTAAGTTGGTCTTGTTTATTGTTTGCATTTCTCTTGGCCATCACTGCCAAGCTATGATTAACTATGATTCATCAGATAATATATATTTTGTTTAAGTGATGTTGAATACAAAAAAATTGTATTCTGACTCCTTGAATGCCAATGTCTTTATTTTTATTTTATTTTATTTTGCTACTGCTTCTTAAAGAAAAAACATTTAATCTGCATGCAACATTTGTGAATTGTGTTATAGGTGTCAGGAAACCTCATGGAGACAGGATACATTGTAAGAGTGTCACTTTTTATAGGCTTTTGTAAATATTTTTGTACTTTAATTAACAATACACATTGTGTGTGTATAGATATGTCTTAGACATGATCATACTTAAAAATGTCACTTTGTTCTCAGTGTGATGCAGAGAGCGAGTCGGGGGATAAGGTGAGTCATTTCTTTTGTATTTATAATTTTGGGGCATTAACTAAATTTTAATGAATATAACTTAACACTTGTTTTTTTTGTTTGTTGTTTGCCTCAGGTTTCTGACAATGATATGGAGCCTACATTCACCGTTAGCACTAGAGAAGGTATATATCTTTCTATTTTGAACTCTAGTTCATTGTATTATTACATTAGATGCCAAAACCACTTGTATACTGTGTGAATTTATCAAAAATTGCATGTGAAAGCCAGTCAACTTATGTAATTTCTAATGTATATGCAAACAAATGCAAAATTGCATGAGACTACGTAAATCGTCCAGCCTTGGAAGTGGATGTGTTCCTCCAGCAAAAAAAAAAAAAAATCAGCCTTTTAGTTTACCAGCAATCCATAACTTAGTTACATATCGCTTTCTGAAATTTTCCAGAAATCAGATGGTTTTTAACCATTATAATTAGCAATCACTTTATGAAACCTGGAATCCAGCACGTTTTAGGAAGGCCCGTGGTGTGTAATATTGTTTTTGTTATATAATAGCATTGCTATATTATCATTTTGTTTGCAAAACTGTTATTTTTGGACAATATAGATGCCCTAACATGCATAGAAACTTTGTCTTCAAAATTTTATTACTGCCATGAGATTGTATTCATTTCTTGGTAGAGATGAGCTTAAGATAAAATATTTTGTATCTTTCCTGCAGTGTCCTCCAACCCAGTAACTATGGCCTCTACTGTGAGCAATGGATGCGCTCTATTGCCTTCAAACAGTGGGCCACCTCGTCTGTCAGTGACTCCCCGAGTCTCTGGCCTGGAGCGTAGTCAGGAGAGGAGTCTGGAGCTGCCATTCCCTGAAGCCACCTCTACCTCATCCTCACTTCTGTTGCCCCGTTCTCCTGCCTCTGTCTCCACCTCACTAGCCGAGCAAAATGGAAATGCTGCACCACACCACCGCCATGATTGCAGCCCCTCACAACATAAATCGAAATCGTTCTTTTCTTTCCCTGGCCGCTCACAAGGTGTCTATGGCATGGGTACCAACAACAGGTCAGTGACGTTTAGTGCCAATCTTCAATGTTACTGTAACAAAAATAAAATAATTAAATAATTAAACTAGGGACACAATTAACTACTTGAGTAGTAAGACAAAAACTGTATTTGCCAGTGTGCTAGAGTATTTACTTACAGAAGTACTTGAAATGTCACTGAATCATTCTCCCCTAACTTTGGTATGCTGTGTATTTTATTTTATTTTATTAAAAAAAAAAATTCAGGAACAGTACCTCAGTTAAGCCTCCATCTTCATCCACCTCTTCCTCATCAATTCGACCGCCCACTCCCTCTAGTGTGCCTACTAGTGTGTCTGCAGGCCGAGGCCCATCTGGGCCATCTGGTGTGCTGCGGCCTTCATCACGCCCAAGCCCTGGTGCTCTCTTCACCCCTCCGCCTGGTCTCCCTCCACCTCCTCCTCTTCTGCAGGTGTCCCCTCGCTCTTCAGCAGGTAGATTTCACTCCACTTTTGTGCACAAAACTACAAAGACTAAATCGTACAGTTACTCAGATATTCTTCAAAGGTGAATTCAGTGATAAAGTTTTTTCTCTTGTGTAGATAATTAAATTGTTTGCTCTCTGATTCATGTAGATCCGGAGCTGCTCCGGCAGGAGCTGAATTCGCACTTCTTGGCTTCTCAAGGTGCAGAGCGGGAAGGTAGGGCCTCTGGGAGCGGTGCTGGAGTGAGTGCTAGCTCAGCATCAGGCAGCGCCTCTGTTTCCTCCTCCAGCTCTGGGAGCTCCAGTAGGACAGGGCAGGCTCAGACCTCTATCCCACCAATGGCCTACCAATTCCACCAGCACAACCATCAGCACCAGCACACCCACACTCACCAACACTTTCTGCACCCACCTGCTACAGCTCCTCCAATGGTGAGGAGGCCACAAGTGCCAGTGACTCATTTCAGAATAGTTCTTGTTGATACTTTTATTTTTTGCACTCTTGTTGTGATTAAGATTAATATATCATTAACAAAAGATTGTATTTCTTTTCTAGTTTGAGAAATTCACAGGCAAGATAGACAGTCTCTTTCGACACCCAGTAAGTTTTCTGCTTTTGGAGTGAACATGACACCATTACCAGTTAACAAACGCTGCAACATATGATATTTGAATAGTTAACAAAGACGTTGTAGTGCTGTGTCGTTCATGAACGATTCGTTCATTTTGAATGAATCTTTAATATGACTCAGGAACAACGAGTTGTCTCAGAGAGTGATTTTTTTCATTTTTGACTGCGCATGCGCTGCAACTTCCCCATGGGTTCTGTACTGGAAACAGAAATGATTAGTTCACGTCTCGAGTCGTTCATTCTTCCGGTGACCGCCCCATAGGTAATGCAGCATGCAATACCGGAAACGGGATGAACGAACGACTCAAACCCGAAGACTCAAGAGATGAACTGATCATTTCTGTTTCTTGGGAACAGACATGACAAAAGAAAGAACAACTCTGATTTGGAGGTGAGGTGAACTAACAGACTGCATTCATTTTCTCATAATTCGGCCTTGGTTGCATTAGCTTATACATTTATAGGTTATTAAGTACTAGATGTGTTGGAGAATTTAACATGTAACATTTTAATTATGTTCTGCTGAAATGAACGAAGTGACTCAAAAAAAATTTCATTTCAAAGTTCATTTTGCTGAATGAGATTCAAAGATCCGAGTCAGTAAAATGATTTGAACTTCCCATCACTGACTACGTTTACATGGACAGCAGTAATCTAATTATTGACCTTACTCTGATTAAGATAATAATGTGATTAAGGTATTTACATGAGTCACTTTTAGAATACTCCTGTCATGTTCCTGCTTTACATGTTTTAGAACATAATTAGATTAACAGCCTGTGTCATTACGTCACTGCACCACGCCGTCCGACGTCCCTCCAGAATTTCACGCATCAACATACATTTCGTCTTCGTTATGGTACCATATACAGTTTTTGGTGTTTTTATTTCATTTTTTTTACAAACGCTTTAAGTGCAGTTAATTATTTGTCATGCTATACGTGATAATAGACATAGTAGATATAGATATAGTAGTCGAGATGCATGAATTTTTCCCCACTACAGGCCTATAGTAGGAAAGTATGCGGTTTCTGACACAACTGAACTCTTGTTTGCCATAAAATGTTGAGAACTACCGTGTGGGATCGTGTCCTGTCACAAAATGCGGTGAAAACTCACACGAGGTTCATAATGTGACTGTGTTTACATGTCTGTAATACACGTCCATAATGCGACTAAAACAGGAGTACTCCACCTGTCTTAATTCGATTAGAGCTTAATTCGAGTATGACCTTAATTAGATTAAGGTAAGTAAAAATTGCTGTTTACATGGTAGTTTCTTAATCAAAGTATGGTCTTGATCGAGTTAAGAGTGGATTATTGTTGTCCATGTAAACGCAGTTACTAAGACGTTGAACTCGTATTTTCTCCTGTCTGAGTATGGAGTGGCATTTCTCTGAAATTGTATTATTTTGCTACAAGTATTTTCCTCAGTACCCACCACCTGTGCCTGGAATCCAGCCTGTACTTCCCCCCACTGGACCATTTAGTTCTTTGCAAGGAGCCTTTCAACCCAAGGTAAGAAATTGACCACTGCCTTATTTTAACAATAGCTTTAATTAGCTTTAAATAAGCTTACATTTTTTTATTTTATTTATTTTAAAAAATATGTCAACCAAAAAAATTGTGAACTTAATTTTATTTATATATTATGGTTTAAATTAATTTTTACACAATAACTTGATTTTAAAAAACTATATCCTTTTATTATATATAGTTTATGAAACATTAAAGCTAATGCATGCAGTTAGAAGTATTGGTACTCGTAACGGTTTACAACGGTGTCTTGTGATAGCTTGTTGCCCTCCAGGGAACTGCTCCAGATATGCCTGCTCGCTTGGGAGTTGTGCCTCCCCACCTCCAACCTAAAGACCCTAGGGTATTGTATTTCTAATGTGTTGCCATGCTGTCTGTCTGTCTGATTTGTAGTAAATTGACACACCATTTAATGTTGGATGAAAGAATTCTCGTTTTATTTCCACAGATAACGGACCCGTTTGCACCATCATTGAAAGTCAGTAATGTAAGTATGACTTGTCTGTTCTTCAAACTGCCGTTAAAAAAAATTATGTAGTTAATTATGTTTTTTTTGATAAATTATGTATTTTTGATAAATAGCATTCACACTTTCTTACAACACTGCAGAAGCCTGGAAAATGGTGTGCTATGCATGTGCGTGTGGCCTGGATGATTTTGAGGCATCAGGAGAAAGTTAAGGTTTGTTAATTTATTTTGCTCGTTCTCTTTGTTTGTCTCCTTAGTGGAATATGTCTCAAAAACATTGGTATTCTGGTATTACTGTTCTGAATTGTTGCTAGCAAATTGCTTTATATAGATGCCTCATGCTTTGAACTCTTCCAGTTGATGCACGCAGATCCACAAAAGTTGGAATTACGTAATGACTCGCTATCCCGTCTCCCTGGCCCTGGCGGTATTGGAGGAATAGGCAGTCTTGGAGCACTTGGAGGTCCTCTGCCTCCAACCCATGATCTCACTAGACCTGGCAGTCTCTTTGCAGCTGCTAGTATGTGTATTTCTTTTGAATACCTATGTTTCCGAACAGGGACTCATACACACTCGCACAAGAGGATGTATCCTGTTCTTCATTTGAGGCTATTATTACAACTTGTAATAACTAAGATACAGACAGTTGACCTGGCTTTACACAGTACATAAAACTATGCAGT
This sequence comes from Noturus placidus, assembly GCA_022414735.1. Taxonomy (NCBI): domain Eukaryota; kingdom Metazoa; phylum Chordata; class Actinopteri; order Siluriformes; family Ictaluridae; genus Noturus; species Noturus placidus. The sequence continues at coordinate 304,804 of JAFFST010044771.1, read as the reverse complement.
CTCACATACACATGCAACTTAGTTGCTGTTCTATCAGATGGCTTGGAGAGGATCTAACATCAGAGTATTAAACAATGAATGAAATAAACACTCAGTGGTACTCCATTAAAGGGTGTTAAATAAATATTTTATGAGTTGACCCCTGTGTCTTCTCAGGTGGAGTCAATCCGTCCTCCACTTCCTTCATCCCTCCATCAACGCCCCACTCCTCTTTCCTCACCCCAGCAACACATCTGGGTAAGAGATTGGATGAGTGAGCTGAGTATGAGCTTAACTGTATCCTAGCCTAGTTTTCTAAAATATTATAATACAGGAAAGATAATCAAGCTCTTCAAGTTGTTGAGTAGCAGCAAACATGAATCTGGGCAGAAAATAAATGTACTCTCCAAAGCAAGCAGCTAAATTTGGCCATTTTTGTGCAGTTCTGTTAGCAATAAGTGTGTGACTGAGACCGGCATAATCAATCCTGATGTGGCCTGTTGTGCATTACAGACCCATATGGCCGCTCACCCCCCTTTCCACCGTTGGGAGCACTGGGTGCTGGTGCCTTTGGGGGACTGGGTAGCCCTTCACTAGGTAGGTCCAAATATTGACATGCTTAAGGAAATGTATCTTGTTTCAACATGTTTCCATGTATTAACCCATTTTCTGTTTGTTCTTTTCGGTTTAGGTGCTAGTTCAGTTTTTGGCCATAAGGCAGAATCCTCTGCAAGTGCAGTAGGGGGATTGGGGAACCCACACGATCCATGGAATCGCCTACATGTTGCCCCTCCTTTTTCCTCAGGGCCCTCTTGGGCCAAAGGACTAGAAAAAAGGGATGACCGAGATAGAGGGAAAGACATGGGAGGAAGAGAATTAACTCAAATAAAAGATGAAAAAGATAGGTATGCCACAACTGCGTATTCATAAATACCTTTTGTCAATATGACTAAGTAACTATGCCAATTTATTCTTAGATTTATGTATGTAATTGTTTAAATGCTTACTGTGTTTCATATCACCCCTTAGGGACAGTCTACTTTATGGTCGTCAGCCTGTGCGAATGTCCCCTGGTGCACTCAAGCACCGCAGCAGCACTCCCAGCTCTCACATGAATGGGTTGGGGCCCCTAAGCATAGTTGCTGCTCAATCTGATGGACAAAACAGAGAGCGGGAAAGGGAACGAGATCGAGAGTCAGACAAAAGACAGCATTCGTCCTCCAGGGTACCAGCATCAACCTCCTCAGCACCAGACAGACCTCGTTCATCCACGTCTTCTGTTCTTGCAACCCCTCCTCCAAATGCCCCACCTGCTTCCTCTCCTCTAGAAATATTTGGTAGACAGGCACATGGTCTCAGCTCAGAAACCTCCCATCCATCCCAAAGAGAGAGCAGTGGTCCAGCCTCTTCCTCCTCCTCAGTCAGTTCAATTCCAGTCAAGAAGCCTGACCGGACGACGACTCCAGTTTCTAAGCCTCCTACTAATCTCCCTCCTGGGCTGCTTCATCCCCCGGTGAAAGTCAAGGAGGAGAGAAAGGAGGAGCCTGAGCCAGTGCCCATCTCGGTGCCGCATCCAGCCGTACCCCCTCATAGCTTTGAGCGACCTAACAGTCGCCACACTCACCATCCTTCAACTCCTTCTTCAACCCTTTCGTTGACTCCCACATCTGGAGTGCCTCTTCCTCCTCCTACCCATCATCATCTTCCACTTCTGGATCGCTCCCGGTTAGCTATTGAGGCTTATCTTGGTGGAGCTGGTGGATCAGCTGGACTAGTTGTAGGAGGTCCGGCAGATCGATTTGCAACCCATCCACATACACCACCTCAAGGCCACTCACAGGCTCCTCACAGCTTCCCCTGGGATCCCTGGAGGGAAATTGCTGCTCAGCAGCAGCAACAGCAGCGTAGAGAGATCTTAGCCCAACGGCCAGATCCCCATCTTGCACTGCGCACTGATCCGCACTTGTCCCGTTTATTTCAGCAGCATCAGCAAGCCCGATACTTTGAGGCAGAGAGAGCAGCTGCTGTAGTGGCGGCAGTGGCAGTGGGCCCCCATCATCCACCTACCTCCACTTCAGCTTCGTCCTCTGCGACCCGGCCAGAGTTTGGGTTGATGTCTCATCCTTTTGATCGCCATCATCAGGTTGGTGGCCATGGAGGTGGGTTGCTGGATGAGGAACAGCGCGCACAGATACTGCGTGAGGATTTTGAAAGGGTGCGGTATTTTGGGTTGCATCCACACCTTTCTACACCTCACCTGCCCAGCCCATCTCATGCAGTCCACCTAGAGCAGCTGCATGCAGGCTTGTTGTCTCACACTCAGCTCCATCCTCCAGGAGCCTCCACACCTTCACACCACCCAAGCCTCTATTCCCGCTTGGGCCCAATGCATCCACATTCTCATGTTCCTAATGGAATTCTCACCAAGGCACCCAGTCTTGTTGCGCCCATGTCAGTTGGGGCACCCCCTCCACTTATTCCATCTGCGACGAGGACCTCCACTCCACCTCGCAGCTCCAGACTTGGTGGGGCTGGAGATTTGGCCCTGTTCAGCTCACATAAGGATGGAGAGTCCAGATAGTACTAGGCAAGGCTGAAGCTAGGGATTTACTTGTCTTGAACTACAAACCTAGAAGTAGAGGTTTAAGCAGGACTCCCCAAGCCTGCTAAAGCTACAGTGATCATACGAGTGTTCAAATTACCTGAGTGGAGGGCAGAGACACTTCAGAGGGCTGCTCAGTATATTTATCCACTGCGGTTATATTGGTGCAATTTAAGGTACTCTTTCCCCCTCCCCCCTTTCCAGTGCTTTTCATTTATATTTAGGTTTTTCTTAAAGAAGCCTGTGGATGTTCAGAGACTAAAGGCTATGTTCTTTAATATTAAATATATACATACAAGCCCTGCAGAGTTGTCTCCAGGCTGATGGCACCAGAGGTGTATTCAGAGATAACGTTTGCATTGTACTGCATTGCGTGACATGTAATTCCCATTTAAGAACTCATGGCTGTGTAAAAAGAAGGAAAAAAGCCAGCTATAGAGATTGAGATTCTGCATATGAAAAAGTGGGAAATGGAATCCAAGACAGCTTAATTAGTGCTTTTCTGTTTGTCTAGTGTGTGCTCTGTCTTTAACTAGATTGAAGAATCTGCACTGTTGGAAAATGAACTTTAAAGAAACACATCGTCCGCTTTCTGCTCTCAATGCATCTACAGCAAGACCGTGATCAGAGGCACAACTTCTATGAACGTTACAATGAACGTCTGCAGAATTATTTTATTTTAATCTTTAAAAAAATATTATTAACTGTACATCTTGTTTGATATTTTAAAATTTAAATGGAAAACAAACTTTCCCATTTTCCTACACTCTGACTCTATCGAGCTGGAACAGAATACAGTAGAATAGTGATATTCCTTTTGTAATTATTATTATTGTTAACATTAATTACCTTATATAATAAACATATTCACTGTTTGTTATAATGTCATTGTTTCAGGTCTCAGCATTGGCACTCCCTTGTTAAAGCAAGACAGTTTTAAGAAAATGGCACAGAAAAACTGCTCCAGTAAATTAGGTGATAGCAAATGCCTGTGAACTGAGTTTGTACTTCTGACAAAACCTGTCCTCTTAGCTGTTGATTGAGGAATATATTTATGAGCGGAAAGATTGTGATTAGGTCTAAACATCCCTATGTCGGCAAACATTTTTGGTAAAAGCTGCATTTATACAAGCATGGACTATCAACTGAGTAAAAGGATGCTGGTTTTGTATGTGCAAACCAACAGCAGGAATTGAAGGGACTGGTTAATTATTTAAGCAAAACAGTTTTATACCTTTTAAATATGTTCCCCTCAAAAAGAAAGCAAGTAAGAATAATTATTAAACAAAATTGTTGTTTATTTACATGTGTGTTATGTATTGCTTCTTTGTATGTAGTGCCCTCTATGGCATTAAAATCATACTGATTTCCAGTTTAATCTAAATATAGAAATTGTTGCTACTTCCTGCAACTCTTCTGACTCAGTTGTCCACCAAGATTTCCTCCAATTCCCTTGTTTGAGTTATTTATTATTATTGTTGTTTAGCACTGGATTAATACCCTTTGAAGTTATTTTTTCTTTTACTATTATTCTTGGACAGGGACAGTCCTGTGGACCTCTGCTTGATCTAGTTTTATTTCCTCCCTACCCTCCTGAGCCAATCCATGGAGGCATTGGCAGTTGGCTGAGTAGTGTGTCCACGGTAAGGAAAGCTAAACTGTGTAAGGCTTGTGCGCAGAAAAGTGGTGTAAAATCATTTGCTCCGGTGTACTGGTCATCAAGCCTTAATTGACCAGTTTAGGTCTTTAACACCACAACCTGAAACGGTTAATAATTCCCCGAAGACTTGGTTGGGCTCTGGGGTTTTGTTGAGAAAGTCCTGAAGGGTTTGTGACCAGTGTTCTAGGATTAAACTAGTGAGCGATAGTGAATATGACCTTCAAATTAGTCAGAGATTAAGTTCGAAATAGTGTCACTATTTTTTGATAATTCAGTGAGTTACTACTTCAGGTACAGAGTGCCTCTATTGATGCTATGTACGTTTCCTTACAGTTGTCATTCACACGTAAAAGGCAAGTAATGATGAATTGAAACGTAGTTACCTCACCACCGCATTTCGAATTATAACTAGCCAACGCTAACATCTCACGCAGCAAATCTTGGCAGTTTATAGAACGACGTGAAGCTTGGGCATGTAGCAACAGGGTTTAAAATGTCTGATAATGTTATAACTAAATGAAGCAACACCTTACCGAAAACTGTAGCTAGTTAGCGGTCAGAAACGCGATGCGGAAGTAGCGCGGTAACACAAATCTCGCGAGATGTTGATCCGGTCCGCACTTTGTCAGCAGTCGCTCGTTCCTCCATTTCGCTGCGTCGAAAGTCTCCTCCCCGCAACCGCTAGATTCAGCGATCCAAACCCAGTCTCTCTCGGACCGGTCTTTAACTTGCTCAAACGAACCTGCCAGTACCTCGTTGGGTACCGAGAGGTAGTTTGGAAAACCCCAATCACGGATTGAGTGCGATTTGACGCGGATGGCGACTCCTTCAACGAGAATTTAGTAAAAGAAAAGTGCTCGGAAATTTCAGGTAGGTGGGAACTTAAGATGGCGGCGACGGTGGAAGGAGGGGGGAAATGTAAGCGGTGGGAGGGAGGGGGTATTTGGAGGCAGTAGGGGACTTTGATATCGCGGGTTAAGTTCACTTTTGTGCATTCATTTGATGAACACAACCTTGAAAAATACAATTAATTCAAATGGCTGCGTGTCAGGATGACTTTTTTGGCCGGACAGTAAGCACTCTTAGCGTGTTTAATAACCTAAAGGTAATACTATCAAACTTTTGCCTAAAACATTTGTCAGTCACAGTTTGAGTTCAGTTAAATTGAAAACATTTATATAGCTACATTAACGTTCCCTGGCTACACATGCTTCTGTGTGGAACATAGTTCAAAATAAAATGGGATCCAACATACTCTGTTTGAACAGTTTCTTATTTGTTAGATGATTTTTCCATTCTAACTTGCAGCCATTTTATACGAAACTCAAAAGTATGTTTGTCCCAATGCTCATAAGCCCTTTTGTCTTTTGAAATTATTTGAAGATAATCATAGGCACGAGGTATTTAATTTGCAGCATATTGCAAAATTATAAATGTTGACAGTCATCTTTGATCAACACGCATGACCCCGCGTAGTGACGTCATATAGTTGTCCATTGGCTAACGCTAGCTAGCTAAGCACGAACCGTACGGTATATGAAAGAATGCGGACGTTACCTTTACGATGTGGTAGCTAGCAGGGCTGAAACCATTTCGTTTAACCCAGAAATACAGCCCTGTCTAGGTGTTTTCCCAATACCAGTCCCAGCAGTTCACGCCGTTTAAGCTTGAAATGGCGCGTGAGCTAGCTAGCCACCGTGTTAGCTACGCTTTCTTTAAGTTTCCTTCGCAATGGCTTGCAAAGCACCGAACATGTACATTTATTTCCCCTCACTTAACTGGCTGTATTTGCCATTATATTGAGCCCAAGCACCGCTAGCTGTGGTTCTTGGTGATTATACTGAGGCCCTTGTGTAGTGGCGCCACACCGCCGCAGAGATTTGCCACCGCTCACTAAACTTACTATCGAATACCGAGAAAAGAAATCTGGTGCATTTGCCTTACATTTTTAAACAAGCTGGGATTTGTCTTGCTGAAGGACCTATGTCAAGTATTAGCCAAATTGCTAATTAACCTCCACAACACTGTTAGCTAGAGTGGGCGCAGATGCAGTCCAGCTTGTTGGCTACATAATGAGAGCCCATTCACCTGACCTGTTCCCATTGCGAGCGCGCTAATTTACTCAAATCAAGAGAGTTTCCATACAAACCAAATATATTTTGCACTTTTTTTTTTTGACAGTATACTAAATCACATTGGGGATAAGTCTTTAACATCCTACCCTGTTTGGTAACATTACTGTATTCGTGCTGTTTAGTTCCTGGCTCACAATCATTTAAAGCACATGTAAGAAAGTTTGAGGAAGTTGTAGGTACATGTAGGAAGTTGATGACACTTACCACACGAACAAAACAGGCCTGGGAGATTGATTTGTTTGATTTATTATTAACCATTTCCTTTTTTTTTCCTCACAAACCATGCATCAAGTCCACCATAGTATCTTTTTAACCCCCCCACCTCAGATGCAGTGGTGTCTTTGATCTCAGCATCCTGGAAGTGGAAAGCACAGAAGAGACTGGGCCTACACCACATACAGGTGATGCATTGCTTCCTGGTCTTTTGTTACTTGTGTGTACATCGTTGGTGTAACCATTTGAAGTTTTTTTTCCTTTTTCTTTCAGGTGCAGTGTGTAGAAGAAGCAGTCCAGAAGGAGGAAGTCTTGGCGAGGAGGTGGTGCAGCAGCGCACCCCTCCGGCTGTGGCTGTGCTGGGTGGCATTCCTACGGCTACACAGAATGTGGCCAGGCCACCCCAGCATGTCCTGCAGCCGGTACCAGCTGCCTCACTACCACCACCACTGCTTGGCTCTGCCACTGAGATGGAGCAGCAGAAAGCAAACATGCAGGCTGCAAATCAAGAACAGACCACCACAGTGGCTTGGCAAAAGTGCAACACCAAGGAGCCTGAGGAGATGTCAACCTTGGACTGCAAAACTGATGCTGTCCAAAGACAACCAGTGCCCATGGATGCAGGACACACACAAAATCTCTCAGACAGACTTTCAGCTTGTGACACAGGCAATGTTAGAAAAGGGCAGGATTTACATCATGGGTATAACACTGAGAAATCTAGTCTTGAGCACAGGGAAACAGAAATGGCAGAGGAAACTGGCCATTGCCAGGACTGGACCCCTAACCCAGGAGTTGCAGTTAAGATGGAAAAGGGACCCCTGGCTCCAGAGAAACCATATCTGGAAAGCAAATCAAAGACTGATAAAGAGGAAGTATATGGAACAAAGCACACGGCCAGACAGAGCATCTATATTCCCACAACTCAGTCCAGCTCTGCAGTCTCCACTACATATAAAGCAACAGAGAGAGACCACAAGCAACATGGAAAGAGAACGTTCCAAACTGTACCATCTCTGCACTCCCCTCAGGGCAGTTTACTGCTCGTGTCTGATGTCCAGCAAATTGTGCAACAGCCTCTTAGAGCAGCAATCATCACAGCCAATGCAGAAATACTTATTGAGTCCAGTAATTCCATGGATGAAGTTACAAAAGAGACACTTGCATCAAATGAAGAAGGGAGTGTTGATTCAAGTTCAACGGCATCTGAAAAAGAGTGGCATTACTCAAGCACAGGAGGGATCTCTGCAAAGCAAGCAGAATCTGTGTCTAGACTACCTGTTTCTCCAGGAAATGGAAATGGCACTCAAAATTACACGGATGAGGTTAATGGATGCTCCTCTAAAAGTCTCCAACAACCTTCTGTTGCTGCAGTTTCCACCCCTAATGCTGCCTTCCCTCCGAAAACACCCAATCCCTCTAACCATCCTCAGAACACACATGTTACACAAGCGAATCAGATGAGCCCTGACTGTACGAACTGCAGTGGACCCCCTAAGTCTGTTTTAACAGGGAACAAGACTAGTGCAAGTGTGGGGCAGGAGCTCAAGACTCTTTCTTTAGATGGAACAGGAGTATGCTCTGATTTTTCTGTTATAGAACCAAAGGTGTTGGGGGACGAGACATGCACTCACAATATACAAGCCCCCAAGGTGACTGAAGGATCCCATGTGGTTGCTTGCAGTGCATCACATGGGATTGCTAAACAGAATGACTGTGCCAAAAGTATGCAAATGAGTCCATATCAAGATCACCAGCCAGATGTGAGCTATATAAACTTACACAGAAATAAATGTACAAATTCAGAGGGATTAGACTCAAATGAGCCATGTCTCTCTCAGATTAATAATGACTATTTGATCCAGCAAGGGAAAGAATCCATTCTAGTAGATCATAAGCTCCCACAGATGGAATGCCTAAATGATGGCATCCCAACATCTGGTAATATGAATATGGATGAAAAGCATGATGAGGGTTCAGAGGCTTTCTCTGGACTAAACGCTGTTGATGTGAAAGATTTAATTGATGTAGGTATTCTAGTGCAGCCGGGGATGGAGGATACGTGGTTGGTGGTAAGTGATCAGTCTCCACTGATAGATGGGCAGTGTCAAAGCACAGAGGATGCTGAGATGATTGACGTCAGCACAGAAGCTATTGGGCATTGTCCTGCATCACAGACTTCTGTTGCTGTCTATGAGTGCACCGTACCCTGCTTCCCCTCAGATGCTATTCATGAAGCTGATAAACCGCTGTTACCAGAAAAGGGTGTAGAACTACCTTTAGATTCTTTTGAACCTTTAAGAGAAACACTGACACAAGATACTCTCTCCTCTCATTCACCAACCGTTTTAGCTTCTCGGAATTTCTCAGAAACCTCTTTAACCTCTTCAGCAAATATTTGCATGGAAAATATGGTGACACAACCCACATTTTGTTCAAGTGCTGAGAATACAATTAATGTGTTAGATTCTGCCCTAATCAACAGCCCTTCTGCTGTGCATGAAGAACAGGTGAAGTCCACAGAAAATAAATCTGACGTGTCCCAGGTTTCTCTTTCATCGAGTGTTCTTGACCCAAAGTTGCTTATACTAAAGAGAGGTGAGGCTCTCCTCAAACAACCTCCACTGTTTGCTCTAGTTTCCAGGAGTAAGAGCCCATCTGGTACCCCTAGTGATTGCCTAGATAGAGTCTCTGTAGAGTGCCTTTCAGAATATGACTTAACTACAGATGTTGCAGCTGAAAAGGCGGCCCCAGCACCTCTGAGCTTTCATGTACTAAATGCTCCCTGTAATGTTCCTGGTTCATCTTCAAAGGATGAGTCTAAAAAACAGGCCGTAATCAAATCCGAACATTGTCTAGAATTTGAAAAGCAGATTCCCCAAGATGAGCCTCTCTTAAACTCTGCTTCATCTACCCGAACTCAGACCTATTACTCACCAAGACTGCCCTCCAGGTCAGGCAGTATGTGTAGTACCATCACTGTCCAGTCTGAAGGTCCTGCTAACCAGTCATGCCAAGATTCTATGTTGTTGGAGGTGGAGAAACAACACTCACCAGTTCAACATTTGGCAGAAATAAAGGACGCAAGGGACAACGCTATTGAGCAGATTGATCCTTCTATAGAAGAGAGCAGTGAGGGAGAAGCAGATGGTTCTTTAGAAGCCCAGACCAATGAAAACATTGTTATTCCCAGTCCAGTGCAAAATAAGGTAAGGAAATGGTCACTGGGTGTGTTTTATGCCTTATTTTTATAGAAAGTATGCTTTGTACTCTATTGCTTAATTACTTGATTTTTTTTTCTTGTATTTGCTTAGAGAGCTAATTATTCAAGTGAATTAGCATCAGAACAAAAGTTGTCATTAGCCATCTGTTAACCATCAGTGTATCAGACCACTTTGTGTGCATGTTCACGTAGCCATGTGAATGCCATCCGATTATGATGCCCTAGTTGGCTGCATGTTTGAGCCATGTGTGTTTTGCAGCATGGACAGAGCAGGACAGACACACAGGCCTTTTTATTGAAGGTAAGAGGTGTCATAATCTTCTCCTGACATCTCTTGTTCTGAGACCATCACACTTTGCAAGCTGTCACTTCTCAAAATTCTAACTTGGCTGAAGCTTAGTGTGAAGTCACAGAAAATCACTATTGCATGTTGTATGTAATAAGGATGGAAACAAACTAGGGTTAAACATCTGTATAGATCCAATGGTTTAAAAAAAAAAAAACACATGTTCTTGAAGTTCTCTCAACTTGTCTACTTTCTTTTAGCCAGGATTTGTTACTTAAGTTGTTTCTTTTCTAATCCCAGGTTCGCCAGTGGATAGCAGGCAGAGGTACATCAAGCTCCACTCCCTCCACCTCTCGTACACCATCACCACCTCCTGCTTCCTCATCTGTAGACTCCAAACACACACTGCCTTCTTCCCAGAACTCTGGTCCAGCCTCTCAGCCAGATCAAGCATTCAGCCAGCGGCCTCGCTCAGAGAAGCACACTGATATGGCAGAGCTGGCTAAACATGTAATTGAAGTATTTTTATGTTCTTGATTACTTGTTGAGATAAAATATAATAGGATTGATTCCTGTAAGGTTATTGCATTGCCTTGAAGGATACTGATAAATATTTCACACAGGAGGCAGAGATTGAACATCGGACACTTGCGCTGAAACGCGAAGGCTTCTGGTCCCTAAAACGTTTATCTCGTGTTGCTGAGCCACTCCGGCCCAAGGTGCACTGGGATTACCTTTGTGAGGAGATGCAGTGGCTTTCTGCTGACTTTGCACAGGAAAGGCGCTGGAAAAGAGGCGTAGCCAGAAAAGTAAACATGCAATTTATTGATTTTGTTTACTACCCATTAAAATACTTTTTTTTTATATATACATATATATTTTATATATGTATGTGTGTGTGTGTATATATGTGTATGTATGTATATGTGTATTGGATGGAGATTTTAGTGTGAGTAAATTGATGTTGGGTGGTGGCAGGTGGTTCGGATGGTGATGCGGCACCATGAGGAGCTACGGCAGAAAGAGGAGAGAGCAAAGCGTGAAGAGCATGCTAAACTGAGGAGGATCGCTGCTTCCATTGCAAAGGAAGTCCGTGCTTTTTGGAGCAGTGTTGAGAAGGTGACTTGTTGGATTATTGTTCTCAATTTGCAAGTCCAACGTTTGTGAATGAACTTCTGAATAATGAATTAAATGCCCCTTTTTAAGACACGTTTATTATCCATCATTTCTTTGACGGCATCTTTCACGTTTACCCCGTACAGGTTGTGCAGTACAAACAACAGTCCCGGCTTGAAGAGAAACGTAAGAAAGCCCTGGATCTGCAGCTGGACTTCATTGTCGGCCAGACGGAGCGCTACTCTGACCTGCTTAGTCAGTCCTTGCAAGCCACACCTTCAGCCCCTATCAGTGTTCCTTCCCGAAACAGTCAGATTAATGGACCTGAGGAAGATGGTGAGAAAAAGTATCTGCACTGAAAATGTGTTAGTCACTTCCTGTGTTTTTATGTGTTAACTGATTTACGTGTTCCGTAAGAATTTTAAATGGTCTGACTATCGAAGTTTTGTGCACATGTATACAAGCTCAAATCATTGGCTTCTTGCAAGCTGGTGGTCTGGAAAATCACTCATTGTCAGAGCTGGTTAAATAGTAGTGTTGCTTAGTAGATGAAGTGGTCAGTACTACAGGCAGCAAACCGATTGGCTTGTGCATGTTCTAAATATTATGTCCTTTGTTCTTTATAGATATTGACTTTGAGCCTCCATGTGAGGAGGAAGATGATGAAGAGACAATTGAGGTGGAGGAGCAGCAGGAGGGGAATGATGCAGAGTCTCAGAGAAAGGAGATTGAGTTATTGAAGCAGGAGAGCACACTGCCACTAGACCAGTTACTTGGTACACTCACTCTCCCTCAGGTAATTCAGGAACTATTAACAACAAGCAACACTCTTCATCTTAGTTTTAATACTTGGGTCCAATTGTGTCTGTGCTAGACATGTGCATACAGTGAATCATGATTATCATACAGGGCTCGGCATCTGAGGATGAAGCGTCAGATGCTTCTTCCTCTACGGTTGAAGATGAGGACAAAGAGTTTTCAGCTAATGAGGACGATGGTAAGTATTACTTTAACATATTACGCCATGTGAATATCTTAAAGCAACCTCAGCATTTAAATAAACGGTTATGTAAATCTTCTCACCTTTCAAAGCGGAGGATGTGGAGGACACCATTGAGGCTCAGGAGGTGATTGAGGGAGATGGAGACCATGCAGAGGAACTTGATGACTTGACTAGAGAGGGTAACCAGTGGTTTTTTATTTTATATATACAGTATCTCACAAAAGTGAGTACACCCCTCACATTTTTGTAAATATCTGATTTTAACTTTTCATGCGACAACACTGAAGAAATGACACTTTGCTACAATGTAAAGTAGTGAGTGTACAATTTGTGTAACAGTGTAAATTTGCTGTCCCCTCAAAATAACTCCACACACAGCCATTAATGTCTAAACCGCTGGCAACAAAAGTGAGTATACCCCTAAGTGAAAATGTCCAAGTGTCATCGCTCTAACACCCCTCATATTGGTCACTGGAAGTTCAACATGGCACTTCATGGCAAAGGACTCTGAGGATCAGAAAAAAAAAATGTTGCTCTACATAAAGATGGCCTAGGCTATAGGAAGATTGCCACTGAGATTTACTGAGATGCAGCACGGTGGCCAAGACCATACAGCGGTTTAACAGGACAGGTTCTACTCAGAACAGGTCTCGCCATGGTCGTCCAAAGAAGTTGAGTGCATGTGCTTGGTGTCATATCCAGAGGTTGTCTTTGGGAAATAGACGTATGAGTGCTGCCAGCATTGCTGCAGAGGTTGAAGGGGGGTCAGCATGTCAGTGCTCAGACCATACGCCACACACTGCATCAAAATGGTCTGCATGGATGTAGTCCCAGAAGGAAGCCTCTTCTAAAGATGATGCACAAGAAAGCCCACAAAAATTTTGCTGAAGACAAGCAGACTAAGGACATGGATTACTGGAACTATGTCCTGTGGTCTGATGAGACCAAGATAAACTTATTTGGTTCAGATGGTGTCAAGCGTGTGTGGTCGGCAACCAGGTGAGGAGTACAAAGACAGGTGTGTCTTGCCTACAGTCAAGCATGGTGTTGGGAGTGTCATGGTCTGGGGCTGCATGAGTGCTGCCGGCAACGGGGAGCTAAAGTTCATTGAGGGAACCATGAATGCCAACATGTTCTGTGACATACTGAGGCAGAGCATGATCCCCTCCCCTTGCAGACTGGATCGCAGGGCAGTATTCCAGCATGATAATGACCCCAAACACACCTCCAAGATGACCACTTCCTTGTTAAAGAAGCTGTGGGTGAAGGCGATTGACTAAACCCTATTGGGTATTTGTGAGGCATCCTTAAACGGAAGGTGGAGGAGCACAATATCTAACATCCACCAGCTCCATGACGTTGTCAGGGAGGAGTGGAAGAGGACTCCAGTGGCAACCTGTGAACTCCATGCCCAAGTGGGTTAAGGCATTGCTGGAAAATAATGGTGGCCACACAGAATATTGCAACTTTGGGCTCAATTTGAACAGTTTCACTTAGGGGTGTACTCACTTTTTGTTGGCAGTGGTTTAGACATTAAGGCCTGTGTGTTGAGTTATTTTGAGGGGACAGCAAATTTACACTGTTACTCAATACTTTACATTGTAGCAAAGTGTCATTTCTTCAGTGTTGTCACATGAAAAGATATCATCAAATATTTACAAAACTGTGAGGGGTGTGCTCACTTTTTGAGATACTGTGTTTTATTTTTATATATATATATATATATATATATCACAGTTGCATTCAGAAGTTTACATACCCCTTGTGAAATCTTAATACTTTTAACAAAATTAGAGGGATCATAAAAATTCTCATATTATTTTTGATTTAGTTCTGTCCTAAATAAGCTATTTCATATAACAGATGTTTACACATAGTCCACAAGACAATAGCTGAATTTATTTGAAAAAATTACCCTGTTCAAAAGTTAACGTGTTTTTGATTCTTTATGCGGTGTGTCGTTACCTTGATGATCCATCGCTTTTTGGTTTGTGATGGTTGTTCATGAGTCCCTTGTTTGGCCTGAGCAGTTAATCTGCCCAGCGTTATTCAGAAAAATCCCCCAGGTCCTTCACATTCTTTGCTTTTCCAGCATATTCTGCATATTTGACTCCTTTCCAACAGTGGATATATGATGTTACAATCCATCTTTTCACACCAAGGACAACTGAGGAACTCGTACACAGCTATTCCATAAGGTGCAAACATTCACTGATGCTCAAGAACGTAACATGATGCATTAAGAGCCAGGGGGATGTAAACTTTTTAACAGGATGATCGGTGTAATTTGTTAGTATTTTGTCTTCTGGGAGGGACCGTACTAAATGGAGGATGTTTTCATCTCGCTTGTTACTGATTTCCAAACAGGCATTTATCGATGTCACTTCTGTAACGTCTGAATCTAACTTGGTCATATAGAGCACCATGTAGGTTGTAGGATGCAGTTATTTTACATCCTTAATAGGGTCCATGTTCAGTGAACAGGAAAGGCATTTGGAATACGGCTTGACCGTGTATTTGGGCTTTGATAATAGAACCTTATTGCTGTGTGAATGCGAGTGGAAGATGTTGAGACGGCACTAAACTGCAGTGGAAAAGCAAGTACAGAAAACTAAAGCGAGTTGTGTCACGTCATGCAGTAGAAAGGTGGCTTAAGAAACTGTTCTAAAAAGATCTAGATAGCTTCATGTGTTGTGTGATTGAAGGGTTGTTGACAACAAATTGATTTGGTTACATTTATTTATTTGTTAAACCACAGTTTAAAATTGGGAGAAATCTGGGTTCATTTTTTTCCCCAAAATATCAGTCAGGTTGTGGTTAATATAGACCGACAAATTAAAGGTAGTACTATTGTCACAGTTTGGTGCTGGGCCATCGCAGGTTTGTGGAACAGCTTCAATATGCCTGGACACAGATTCTACATGTTTTTTGGGATGGTACTGGAACGAGGAACACCATTCTTCCAAAAGATATTTCAATTGGTGTTTTGATGATGGAAATCACCCACACAGGTCCAACATCTCCCCTTGGTTTTCAGTTGAGTTGAGATCTGTTTATTAGGAACATCATAGCATCAGATTTCCACCATTTTCATACTCCTCAAACTATGTAGTGAGCCCTTGTACATTGTGGATTAGGGTATGTCATCCTAAAGAGAGAATTCTCATCAGGATAGAAAAGTTTCATCATCAGATACAGGTGATCAATTGGAATAACCTTGTATTGATTTGTTCTGGCCCTTCCCTGTAAGAGAAAAAATGGATCAAAAAATGCCTTCCACGGTATAACACTCCTTTTTTTTATAATTCTCTTGTGGGAGTCTTGCTACCTCTTACATCTTTTAAAAATGCAGACAAGTTACGTTTCACAGCTTTAACTCCCTTCCAATTAAGATTAGTTCTAGAGTGTTTAATCTTTGCCTATATGTTGTACCCTTGATCCTCAGGTGAGATGAGTATGGAAGAGCTACTAGAGAAGTACAAAGGGGCATATGCCTCTGACTTAGAAGAACCGTTACCATCACCAGAGTCATCGGAGGGATCAGAGGGAACTGAAGATGAAGAAGAGGAAGAGACTGAGGGAGATGAAAGTGATGTTTCCTTAGGTAAAGTGGGGTATTTCTGAAAGAGGTCTTTAATTTAAAAACACCAGGCTCATTTGCACTTTCAGGAGTTTTTGATGTATTTTGGCATAATAAAATCTGGAAGCATAAAATGTGACAGTATTACAATGGTGGGAGGTTGGTCAAGAAAGTATGATGATTGGGGAAATATCACTTTAATTGTGTTGAAATGTCACTTGTACTTGTTGTTCAACCATGTATGAAAAGTTATGGTTCCTCTGGCCTCAATTTATGTCTCATTTATCTGAATTTAACTTTCAGATTCCGTAGAAAACAGTGATGAAGAGGAGGATGCTGAAGTTGAAGAAAGTGATGAGGAGGATGAAGATGATGGAGGAGAGGGAATGGAGGTTTTACTAAGGGAGGGAGATCACAGCCCTTCTGTTCCCACATCTCCACGTCCCAAAAAAGAGATCAGCCATATAGCTGCTACTGCTGAAAGCCTTCAGCCTAAAGGATATACCCTGGCCACAACAAGTGTAAGGAACCATGGCATGCTGCAGTGTGGCAGTATCTGGGACACTTAATGCTTAGTTAGTTAGTTACAGTTACTCAGCACTTTTGTAGACACTCAAAGAACTTTATATAGTGTGTGTGTGTGGGGGGGGTGTGTGGGGGGGGGTAATTTACCTGGATAATTCGACGGCAGCCATAGTGCACCAGAACATCCACCACACTTAGTGGAGAGGAGAGAGCAATGTAGCAGATTCAGAGATGGGGATTATTAGGGGGCCATGATGGAGAAGGGCCAATAGGGGCATTTCAGCACGACACTGGGGGTATACCCCTACTCTTTTACGATAAGTGTCCTGTGATCTTTAATGACCACCAAGAGTCAGGACCTCGGTTTAACAGCTCATCTGAAAGACGGTACTGTTTTTATAGTATAGTGTCCCAGTCACTATACTGGCGCATTAGGCCCCACACAGACCACAGGGTGACCACCCCCTGCTGGCATCCCTAATACCACTTCCAGCAGCAACCTTAGTTTTCCCCAGGAGATCCCCCATCTGGGCTCAACTCTGCTTAGCTTCAGTGGGACACCAGGCGAGAACTGCAGGGACAGATGGTTGCTTATAATTTACATGAGATTAAATTGAGTATGTTGTCTTTTTTTATATGGTATGATATAACTTTTTTGGATATGTTTTGAATTGATAATTAATGGACAGAGTTGATTGTGGTTAGGATGAATAATTTTTACTTAATAAATATGCAATTTCTAGGTGAAAACGCCTATTCCGTTCTTACTTCATGGCAACCTACGTGAGTACCAACACATTGGACTAGACTGGTTGGTCACCATGTTTGAAAAGAAGCTTAATGGTATCCTGGCAGATGAGATGGGACTTGGTAAAACTATTCAGACTATTGCCCTTTTGGCACATCTGGCTTGTGAAAAAGGTATGAGGAGATCTAGGTGTTGCTTCAAAGAATCTAATCTTGCAACTTGTCAGTGGCTAACAAACTGTACCATTTAAACACTATATTTTTGCGTTTCTTGCAGGTAACTGGGGTCCTCACCTTATCATTGTGCCCACCAGTGTAATGCTGAACTGGGAGATGGAGCTGAAACGCTGGTGCCCTGGCTTTAAAATTCTCACTTACTACGGGAGCCAGAAAGAGCGCAAACTTAAGAGACAGGTAGGTCTAGACATTTAGTCACTAGCATCAGAATGACATTTCAATATTCTGATAGATTATTATTATTTTTGCTTAGGGCTGGACCAAACCGAATGCTTTCCATGTGTGCATCACTTCATATAAGCTGGTTTTGCAAGACCATCAGGCATTCAGGCGCAAGTCCTGGAAATACCTTATACTAGACGAGGCACAAAACATCAAAAACTTCAAGTCCCAGCGTTGGCAGAGTCTACTAAACTTCAACAGGTGCTTAAAAAATATTTCTGAATTGTTTTCCTGTTTTTCCTGCACCAGATATTTGTCTTCTGTTGATTTAATTTTGTTCAAAAGTAACACTGCTCTGGCATCTCTCCGTTTCTGCTGCACATGAAGTCACCGGCGGCTACTGCTTACTGGTACTCCGCTGCAGAACAGTCTGATGGAGCTGTGGTCGCTCATGCACTTTCTCATGCCGCATGTCTTCCAGTCCCATCGTGAGTTCAAAGAGTGGTTCTCCAACCCACTGACAGGGATGATTGAAGGCAGCCAAGAATATAATGAGGGTCTTGTGAAACGACTGCACAAGGTGAGTACTCTCATTCCTGACAGAGAATGATGCTTAAGTAATTGCACCCAGACCTACAAATGGTTGATCTGCAATAGTCTGGGGCTCTCTGAAGCACATCTAATGAACATAACCCTTGCTCTTAGGTGCTAAGGCCCTTTTTGCTGCGGCGTATCAAAGCAGATGTGGAGAAACAAATGCCCAAGAAATATGAGCATGTTGTGCGCTGTCGCCTCTCCAAAAGACAACGCTTTCTCTATGATGACTTCATGGCACAAGCCTCGTGAGTGCAGTGAACAAATATGCAGATATGCAACAAAATATGTTGACATATGTTGTTGACATAGGAGTAATAAAAATCATGTTCTTGTTATTGCAGAGAATAAGCAGTAGGTTGATTGGCCAGCAAATCCTATTTGGAGATGTTTGCTTTATGGTTTATTTGTTGTTGTTTTTTCCCCCTCTCCATTTTCATGTATGACTATTCACCAGAACGAAGGAAACCCTAGCCAGTGGACACTTCATGTCTGTAATCAACATCTTGATGCAGCTGCGTAAAGTGTGTAACCACCCTAACCTGTTTGACCCACGGCCAATTCAATCTCCCTTTATTACAAAGAATATAACCTATTCCACTGCTTCCCTGGTTCTGAAGGCCTTCGACATATCCCCTTTTCAGGTGAGAATTTTGGGCACTTTAGACATTGTTAACCATGTTTTGTGTTGTATCCTTTTGTTGGTCAGTTTTAGTATTTATTTAATGATTATGTTAACATAGTAGAAAATGTGCAAACTGAATACATAGTATGGTGGCTTCTCAAGGCATATGTGTAATGGGTAGTCTCCTAGACAAGCTTTATTTGGCTATTCCTTTGGATGGTATTGTAGTTGTATCTCTAAATTCTGTGGCTGTATCTCCTCTCACAGCGTTGTGATATCTCCATGTTTGACCTGGTCAGTCTGGAAGGCCATGTCTCTCGGTATCAAGCAGATGTTTACCTTCCTCAAAGGAAAGTAACACGCCAGCTGATACAGGAGATCATGGAGTCCCCTGAGCCTCCACCCAGACCTAAACCTATTCGCATGAAAGTCAACAGGTAATTGATCTGTAGTTGATTAGTTTATGTACCAATGTACATTAATTTACCCAAATGATTAGCTAATAACACCGCACTGGAATGTGTTTATGTAAAAGGATGTTTCAGCCACTTCCCAAGTCTGATGGACGTTCAGCAACAACATCGAATAACCCACGGCCCACATGTCCAGTTTCTCCCGCAGTCCAGCCTCCACAGCCTCCTCTAATTACAGAGGTCACTCATAATCAGGCCCCTATGCAGCAGACATCTCAAGGTTAGCATGGTATTTTAGTTCTTTGTGTATGAAAACATTGACTAGCTGGAACTGTATTAACTGTTTTTAGTAAATATAGCCTAATTTAAAAGTTTGTGTTGCAGTGTTCCCTGTGAATCCTGTTGCTGCTCCACGAGCTTCTGCATGTCAAAGTGTTACCTCTACGGGGTCTGCAAACCCGGTTATGAGTATTCGGCCTGCACCACCTACCACTGCCCCAACAGTGTCTGTTACCCCTCAACCCCCCAGCAACGTCATGACACAGAGGGTGCTTCTCAGCCCTGATATGCAGGCCAGATTACCATGTAAGTGCACTGCACTATAATATTGATGTATAACAAAGAATTTATCGTTTCAATGTTTTTTTTTGTTTGAGATTTTTATATTTTCATTTCAATATTTTTCATACAGCTGGAGAGGTGGTGAGTATTGCCCAGCTGGCCTCCTTGGCTGGTCGTCCAGTGTCGTCCAGTCAGGGCAGTAAGCCCGTCACATTTCAACTGCAGGGTAACAAACTTACCCTATCTGGTGCGCCGCTCCAAGTGCCCGTTGCCCAGCCACGGTCCATCCAAGGTATGTGCAGTCTCTTGGGTTTATTATCTGCATGAACCGCTGTGGCTGGGTTTATTTTCCTGCACACCTGTCTGCAAGTACTGGTTTAGTTTATGGCCTAACCCTTTCTCCTGTGGTTGTGTGCCCTTTAGGAAATGTAATGCATCTGGTATCCAGCGGTGGGCAGCACCACCTTATTAGTCAGCCAGCTCAGGTTGCAGTTCTCCATACACTTAGTCAGTCAGGTAGCATCTCAGCAAATCCCAACCCAACCAGCACAATCCCAACCTGCTCTGGAATAGCGGTACCCCTCACTGCTGCTCAAGGTATTGGCGCTGTCCTTGAGTATATTACAATCATTCTGACCTTGATGGCTGCAGTGTTGTATCCTGGGTACCAAACTACCTGTTACTCAGCAGAGCAAGACATGGGGTGCATAAGTGGCCATTAGAGGGGTAAACAAGAGATTGATGCTACAAGGCCTATAAAATAGTAGTTGAAATCAAAGTTAGACTGAGTAATGAGTTCAAAAACAAGACACGGGGGTATTATTAGATGGTAAGTGATGGTAGTATTTCATAAATGTTGCATTTTCAGTTGTTCTTTCTAAAAAATGTTTGAATAGACAAATGCTTCTTTTCAATATGTGATGTAGTATATTGAGACCTGTTTTGCTTTTGAAATCTGGATAAATGCTTCTGCAATTTTGCACTGTTTCCATCTCGATTTTGTTTTCTACTCAGCTGATCAAGGAAATCTATAAATCTAATCATGTCACCAGATCCAACAACTGAATTAGCTCTGCTACTGTAATCCATAGTATGGTGCCCAGCCCAAAAGAATTAGCACTTTTCTGTGTATAAAATCAGGTTGGAATACTAAATGTTTAACCTGTATTATTTGCCATTCTGTTACTCAGTTCCATCACCCAGGGTAAGCGGACCAGGAATTGTTAAGATTGTCGTTCGCCAAGCAGCAGGCAAAGAGGGTGGGCACGTCCCTACTCTGGCTGTGCCCCCATCTCCTCGTGTTGCCCCTCCACATTCAGTATTGTTGCACCCACATGGTACCCCATGCTCTACTCTTAGACCACCTGCTCCTCAGCAGCATTCCCAACGACTTCCTATTCACCCTGCTCCTCCTCAAGCCCCATCCTCAAGCCCCAGCCAACCTTCATGTTCTGTGCTCAAGGTGGTGGAGGGAAAATCCCCAAGCACAGGGACAGGTAAGCAAAATCTGGATCAGAATTTGTATAATATTTCCAAATTTTTTGTGGAATTATTTAAGCATGTAGTATATAGTACACTTGGAATTTATTTTTTACAATATATATCATAAGTATATGCTAATTTTGGTAACCTGTTATTCTTTCTTTGTGTGTAGCTAAGGCAAATACTTCATTAGGGGTTGAAGAGAGCAGTAGTAATGTTCTTACTCTTAAACCCGTGTCCTCATCTCAAAGCCGTGCGTTTGGATTTCAGCGTCCCCGAATCCAGCCTCCACCTCGAACCCCATTTTACATGGTACGAGTTAACATAGAAGACAAGACTGTTACTTAGAGTCATAATATTGGACACTAATGAGGAGTTAACCTTCTTAAAATATTCTTAAAATATTTTAAATGCCAATTTTGAATCAAAAGACTTGACTCATGTTCTCTTTTTGACAGTCATGGCTTGCAGATAGTCATAAGGCCCAGAGAGATGACCGGATCTCGCAAATTTTTCGAATCAACGAATTGCACTGCAATGCAAAACCTGTGTATGGTCAAGAGGTTCTGGATTTTCTCACCTTCCTCCCAGGCCCTAGACCCACACCGGCTAAACACATCATTAACATGTGGAGACACTCTGGGTATAGTTCATGTCTCAAAGCTCAATCCCAGCATACAAGCGACTACCTGGACCAGAGCAAAACTCTGCGAAAAGCCATTTACAGTTCTGAGGAAAGGCTACACCTGATATTTGATGTCCTAGACAGGTATGCTTACTGTTCTGTTCTTAAACACTGACATCCTGATCCAGGATTAATTTATATTCTTTGTCCATCAACGTTTTGTATGCACTTCGTTGTATAACCAATGTCCCACTGCACCCCACAGGTTCACATTTGTCATCCCTCCAGTTGAGGCCAAGCCTATCACCATGCATTGCTGCCATCCACCTCCTTCCCTCAGTAACCAGCAGGCTCTTTTTTCCTCCACACTGTCTGCTCATCTTTCTCCCCTCATGCATATGCTGCACCGCATTTACTGCAATATGCGGACACACTTCCCTGACTTGCGACTTATCCAGTATGACTGTGGTGAGTACTAGGAGTGTGGTGAGAATTGCAAATATTTTTAACTTGTATAAATAAGTTTGTAATTGTCTCCTGTATATTTGATGCTCTAGTGAAAAGTATTGGGTAGTTTTGTAGCATAACTTGCAAATAAAGAGCATGGGCTCACCAAAAGTAAAGAAAAATCCACAAATATAAAAAAAAAAACACACACAAATTTGTGTTCTCCAAATTAAAATTTTATTTATTTTTTGTTTTCCCTGCTCTTTATTTATGAAATTGGCTGCATGAATTGCTCAATGTACAGTTTACACATCATGGCATGACTTGAACCTCCTGTACACTGTTTTGTTCATTTTATAATACATTTAGCTTTACTGTTAGCTTTATGGAAGTAATTATTTGCATTTTAAACTAAGGTACGTGGGTGGGACGGGGGGCGGGGGAATTGGCCTCCGGGAATCTGGTACCTCAAGGGGAAAATGTATACGTTCTATCCATTTTGCTACCTGTCTATATGGCTATCGAGTCATCTATCTGTCTAGATAGATACAGTTGATAAGCAGATAGCTACTGAGCAAAGTTGGTGGTTAGATGGATGAATGAACAACAAACAGTAATTTACCTTTTATAATGAGGTTTCAGCACGTAGCAAGGTAAATTGTGCTGGTAATACATTGTAAATAAATTGCCATTTACCAGTGTGCATGACAAAACAAGCACAATGGGCAACATCAAAACTTTAAATCTGTCTGTCCCATATTCAATGCACACTGCTTTACATAGTCAAAAGTATTGCAAAATAACATCATTAACAAAGCAGTATTAAATTGTGTCTTAATAAAAGATGATTAGCAGATCAGTTTGCTCACATACACAATGCATTGTAATAGTGGTTTAACAATATACAGAATTCACATTTCACATGGTACATTTTCGATACAGCAAAAAGAAGCATTGCTGAAATAGGTGCCATAGGTTTCCATTTTCAGCTAAATAAATAATATAAAACTCAACATTATAAAAGTGCAGAAATTAGGGCTGGGATGATACTCTCTCGATTCAATACCATCACGATACTTGATTGCACAATCGATATATATTGTGATTTTTAAGAATTGCGATTTGATTTGTTTTGCGATTTTTGTTTGCTTTTTTTAACACTAGCATCCATCCCTCCCTGCAAAAACATGACCTGCTCGGTCACTCGCAGAGCCTGTCTACTATTAGAAATAGTAGCTCGCTCACCAAAAAAAAAATTAGATTATCAATATATCGTATATAATTTGCGGATGTCAGGAAGCCGACATCAATGTTCCCCAACCGCCCGCCCCCCGAAAAGTATTTGGGAACCAGTTTTTTTTTGAAATACAGAATATTTCTCCATCTTCTTTTATTTTTGTGGAACAATTATGCAACAAAGATGGCCCATATATAATAGTGGGTTTCTGTGTTGAATTAGGCAAGTTGCAGACTCTCCATCTTCTGCTGCGGAAACTGAAGTCTGAAAGTCACAGAGTGCTCATATTTACTCAGATGACCCGCATGCTGGATGTACTGGAGCAGTTCCTCAACTACCATGGGCACATTTACTTGCGGTTGGATGGGAGCACACGAGTAGAACAGAGGCAGGTAAGAGAAGAGATCTGGTTCTTGCAATGAACATATTTCAGTTTGAGTAGTTAAACATGCCTGTAAGACCATCTATTACCTTGGTGGATTACTCTGACATTCTCTACCTTAGGCCCTGATGGAACGTTTCAATGCAGACCGCCGAATCTTCTGTTTCATCTTGTCCACCCGGAGTGGTGGTGTGGGAGTAAATCTGACCGGGGCTGACACCGTGGTGTTCTATGATAGTGACTGGAACCCCACCATGGACGCTCAGGCTCAGGACCGCTGCCATCGTATTGGACAAACCAGGGATGTTCACATCTATAGGTACCTGTAATAATTCAGATATTTAAAAAAGTGATTCTGTACAGATTTATCCTTCAGAATTTCAATTGTGAAAGGCAAGTATAATTCAAAGCGGATGCTTTTGTGGAAACTGTATCTAGATTCTTCACACTAAATCTCTTTTTAATGTTAAATTTTATTTAGACTCATCAGTGAACGGACCGTGGAAGAAAACATTTTGAAAAAAGCCAACCAGAAAAGAATGTTGGGAGATATGGCAATTGAAGGGGGTAATTTCACAACTGCCTTTTTCAAAGAGGTACAGTTCTTTTGTATGTATGTAATTATTAATATATTACACCATTTAAAAAAAAAAAACTCATATTAATGAGCTGTTTAATGTGTAATATTCTCCCTCTTTTTTAAACAAACAGCAAACTATCCGAGAATTGTTTGATTTGTATGAGGGGGAAAAGAAGGATGCTGAATCAAGTGTACCTCTATCAGATGATGAGGAAGCCATAAATAAACAACAAACTACTATTCTGGAGCAGGTTAAATTTATTCTCTTGAAAAAACATAGTTAGATTTTACACAGTTAAGTACAAATTCATGATATAGTTTATGTATGTATTTATTTATTTGCAACAGTTGACCTCTAACTCTCTTATCAGGCTTTGTGTCGTGCTGAGGATGAAGAGGACATAGTAGCAGCTTCCCAAGCCAAAGCAGAGCAGGTGGCTGAGTTGGCAGAATTTAATGAAAATATTCCTCTGGAAGATGGTGAGAGCAGAGACCAAGAAGAGGAAGAACTTTCCAAAGCTGAGCAAGAAATTGCTGCTCTGGTAGAACAGGTAACAGTTTATCTTTATGTAAAAAAATGTTCTTTCCAGTTTTATACTACTTTTTGATTGTTGATTTAAGTGCCTTGTTCTTGCTTCTAAAAGCTCACTCCCATAGAGCGATATGCCATGAATTTTCTGGAGGCATCTCTTGAGGATATTTGTAAAGAAGAACTGAAACAGGCTGAGGTAATCTCTTATTAATTGTAAATTATAAAACTGTATTTCATTAGATTTTATATATCTATATATATATATACAGTGATTGCTTTGTCATGACAACAGGAGCAGGTTGAAGCTGCAAGAAAAGGATTAGATCAGGCAAAGGAAGAGGGTCTAAAACTACATCAATCATCTGATAATGATGATGACTCCATGCCTCACACTCCTGAGGAACACCCTCCAGCTCGTCGCACACGCAGACACAGAGACAAAGGTGCCCCCTCTACAAGGGTCAGTGGCAGGCTTAGAGGAACACCAGCTAAAATGGATGATGATATGTCTATAACACATCCATCCCCAGACAGAGGGAGAGGGGATACAAGTGTGAATCATGCCCCTGGGCTTAGTTCTAGTTTGAAGTCCTCCCAGCCCAGAGAAGTACCTGAAAGACTCTTGCAATGTAGAGCAGGAAATGAAGATGTGGCCTTCACAACATCCACTGCTGGAGGACCTCTGAAATGTCAAACTGATCAGCAGCTGTCTGATTCAGAAAGATCTAGAGTACAATCCCAATATTGCCAGCCCCTCTCTCCAGTGCCTTCAGATTCTCCTTCTTCATCAGTGGACCAAAATCCCAGTGGACATGCATCAACAGTAACAACGGTATTCAGAGATACAGGAGATGAACATGGAACAGAGACGGACACCAACACACAACAACAGGGCATAAGAGATAGGAGGGCATCTGTATCTTCAGAATCTATTTGCTCTCCAGAACATCAGTCAGAGCAAGATGGCCAGCATCAACTCTTTCCTTCACTGACATCTCCACAGTCTCGTTCACCACGTAAGCGCCAGTCTGCTGATGAAGAGGTGCTGAAGGGCCTTCCAGAAGATTCTCCATCTGCAAAGGTCCTTAGAAAGCTTCCTGGTCGCCTTGTCACTGTGGTTGAAGATAAGGAACCAAAGCGAAGGAAAAGGGGGGAATGTGGGAGTGGTGGAGTGCATACTGAAGGTTCCTCTGAAGAGACAGAGCAGGCTGAATCCTCACAAAACGCAGTTCCCCTTTCACCAAGCCAATCTCTTAAAGAGTCTCTTCCAAAATCACCTCCAATGTCTCCCCCTGAGACACCGCAATTACAGGAACAGGTCTCCCCTTCATCGCTCACAAATCCAGGGAGAAGCTACCACCCTTACTCACCTACACACCATTCACCAGACATGCCTGTCCTTCGGAACTTACCGGTGCGCCGGCGCTTGGAGACTGAATCTCGTATGGCTGCTCAATTAGGAGAACATTTTCTAGGTAGAGGCAGAGGGCTTGACCGACGTACTCCCCTGTCACCAAAGAAACAGGAGCCTGGTTCATCTAAGGATTGCAGTACCACCCCTAATGTTACATCTGATGCTAATGCAACCTGTTTCTCACCAGGAAAGCGCAAAAGGGGTCGGCCTCCCAAAATGTCACCTAAGCCACCAGAGGCCCTAGAACAGGATATCCCTGTGGCACAAAAATCTGTAAGTGAAGAACGTAGTCCACCTCAGTCACCAAAGCGTAAGAGGGGACGACCTCGCAAAGATTCCACCACAAATGCAGTAGACAGTGGTAAACCTGAAAAAGAAGCAAGCTGTCCTACAAGCATGCCATCCATTTCACAGGAAGGCATTTCTGATTTAAACCCTAACTCGAATGGTTCCAGTCTTGGGCTTTTAACAATGCCCACTGTTCCCGAGTGCCCAAAAATAAACTCTGTAGCTGATGGTTCATCTCAATTGTTTAAACCAGCAGACTCTCCCCAATCTCCTAAAGCAGACAATCAAACCACTCAATTCAATATACCCCCACCTCAGACATCTTGCGAATCTCAGATTAAGCAAACATCCACACTGGAACAGTCATCTGATCACACTAATTTTAAGGCCACAGCTCCAAATTCTGACTCTCCAGACTCTTCCCTTACAGCTGTACCACAAGTTATTCAGACAGAAAATGCCACTCAGACCAACACAAAACCTTCACTACAGTCTGCTACCACTCCAAGTGAGTGTTTTAATAGCTCCGCTCCGAGCTCTGCCCAAGAGTGCATACCTCTATCTACATCCTCAGTTTGTCAAAGCAGTCAAGTAACAACAATGCCCCATCTTGCAACTGTGTCAGAAACAGGCGTTGCTGCAGAGATACCTGTGAAATCTAATCAGTGTACAGCTTATCCCCAAGGCACAACTACACCTACTGATTCATTGGCACAATCAACACTTAAAAGCAACATATCTAATGAAAGTCCTCCAGTAACCTCGGTTAGTACCACATCAGCTACATTTGCCCAGACATGTGAGCTTCTATCTGAACCCATTGTGAAAACTGGTCTTCAGCCATTATCAGTTCCTGACTTGACTCAGCCTTATGTTCAACCTGATATACCACTGGAAACTATATGCAATCCAAACCAGACAAACACTGCTTTTTCTCAACTGAAGTCTGAAAAAACACAAACAGCCCACACAGATTTAAGCCAAATACCTATAGCCCCTAAATCTCCTGAGCCACTTGAAATGTCATCTGACTTTTCTCAGCAATCACCTGCTTCTAGGCAGAGAACTACAAATATGTCTGTACCTGCTGAAGAACCGAGAACTGAGAATCAGCAAGACCCGAGTGTTTCAAAGGAAGATTGCTTAATTGACTCTACAGAAGAAATGGAAAGAGACCTCTCTGTGAGTCCTGAGAAATCAGAGAGAGAATATAGCCAGTCTCAGGCAAAAAAGAGAAAATTGGAAAATTTGGGCGCGGATCAGAGATCCGATGCACCCTTAATCTCAGACACAGTGATGCAGACCACACCTGCAAATGATGTAGTTGACATGCCACTAGAGGAGGAGAGTCAGAAAAAGGAGCAAGAGGGCAAAAGCACAGGCAAGAAAAGAAGCATTTGTCGACAAAGCAGTCAGGAATCTGTTCGCTCCTCCTCTCCATCTTCTGTTTGTTCCAGTGGTACTCTCTCATCTCGGTCAAAAAAGTCTGCAGAGAGCAGTATGCTAGCGAAGAGAAAGCGAATGGAGAGAGATTCTGAAAAGGGGAGTGCAGACAGAGGGTCTGATCAAGAGCGAGTGAAACCTGAGAGTCAAAGTTTTAACTCCACTTCCTCAGATTCAGAAGACTCCACTGGTCAAGAAAGACGTCTTACTCGTTCATCACACAAAATTTTGGAGAAGGAGAACACAAGTGACAAACGTGACAAGAACAGTACTTGGCGAAGGAGGTCTGACAAGAAAGTGAACAAAGTGGAGTCCACTGCCTCAACACCTGCTAGGGTAACCCGTAAATCCACAGGCACCCAACCTATTTCACAACTGACTTCTCCAATCTCATCTGAGCCTGAAGTACTAGGAAAACGCTGCTCAGCACTCAATGCTGCTGCTAAACTTTTGGCTATGAGAGGAAAGGGACCAGATCCACCATGTTCCAGTTCCAAATCTAAGGCTACACAAGCACAGCAACCAACTTCTGAAAAAATAAGTAAGTCTAAAAGCAAACAAGACCAGGATTCCCCTAAGACAAATTCAGTTATTAGTAAACCTGAGAGTAGTCGACAAACCCCTACTCATTTAACGGATTGCCCACAGTCCACCACTGGAACCAGTCACTCTGCCTCCCGCTCTACTCGGCAGCGACCAGGCAATCTTGTGCCTCCTTTAGAAACTGAAGCCAAGAGAGCCAAAAAGGAGGAAAAGAAAAAGACTTTAGATCAGAAGGAGGAAGCAGAGGAAGAAAACCGAGAGACAAGGTCTTCGAGGGGGCACAGTGCTTGCAGTAGTGTTAGCAGTGAAAGAGGGGCAGGCAGCAGCAGGAGCCGGAGTAGCAGCAACAGCAGCCAGTTCACTCGCAGCCTGAGTTCACGGAGCACTGGTCCACCACACTCACACTCAAGAGCTCCTTCATCGGGTAGCGACACTGAGAAAGTGAAAGGCAGGCAGAAGAAAACTGAGGAGAACCGAGGCCGTGAAAGCAGGAGAGAGAGGCATTCAAAAAATCATGAGAAGCCAGAGCCCAGTGCTGGGTCAAGTGAGGGAACACCTGACCGGGTGTTGAGGAGTGTTGCTGCTCTGGCAGCAGTTCAGGCTCGCACTCCAGCTAGCAACACCCGTTCCTCCTCCAGTCAACAACGGCACTCCAAAACTTGATTTAGGACAAAAGAGATAATGACTGGGAACTGCAGTAATGAAGGTTTTTACAGGTTTTAAGGAACGGGGATCAAACTTGCCCTTATTAACACTGTCTGCGAGACGTCAAATTGAGTCTATTGCACTTTGCAATAAGAACTAAACTTTGGCGCATTCTATTAAGCCATCTTGAGTGTGGAGAGGAAATTGAGCTGCAGGACAGATGAAGATGGTTACTTGTTAAAAACATGGCATTGGTATGGTCTTGGTAATGAGATTTAAAATGACTGTACCTAACTATACAACAAGGACTTTGGACAGCTGGGCAAGGGGCAAGAGTTGTTTAGTTCACACTATGTACTGTAATCATTTAAAGACTGGAATACTAAAAGAAGTATCTGTTAAAATGGGTCATGTGTACCCTTTATACAGAGTTTACTTGTGCTGCAAAGGTGATTGCATAAAGTAATTTATGCTAAGTTTGAAAGATTGATTGTGAAAACATTTTAAGCAGACAGGCTATGACAAAATGTTTGCCTAGCTGTTGACTATTGTTTGTTTCAAGTCAGTTGATAAATTAAGAATATTCTGTGGTTTCTTCCAGGGTATGAAGAGAGCAGGTCTGTAAATGTGATTTTTGCTGCACTATGCTGGAGTTAATCTCTACTCAGACCTCCTTGTCTTGTGTAATTTTTTCCCCTCCCCGATCAGTTACTTTTATGTCCAGCCTTTCTCCATTTGCACATCTTCAATAATACCCATTAATAGTTTTTTTTTTTCTTAACATCACTTTCAAACAAGTAAATTACTGGTACCTCATACCATGTATATCTTTTGAGCTTGTGAAAAATCTTGAAGTGTGCTTGTCTTGGCAATATGGAGATGAAATGAAACCTCAGTTTTCCACCTTTTCCAAAGTATTAGTGGTCAACTTTCTATTAAACTTTGTTGTCGAACAGTCTCAAGTTAGTGTGACAAAGTGAGAGTGCCTGTTGATCCACATAGGACTGGATCCCTGTATGCCTTGTTAAGAAAATAAATTTGGGCGTCAAATATTTTTAGTGTTTAAAGTTTCATAAAGACATTTTCCCTCCAGAAACACAGGACGTACAACTGTTAGTCCAACCAAACTGAAAACACATTTAGTGTAAATTGCTGTCATCCTTTTTTTATTATTCATCCTTTTATGATAAAATCAAAAGAAATTCTCCTGCATAAACCTTTTGATTTTTTTTGCCAGCGGAACCTTGACTGTTGCTGCTGTTATCCCATTTTGGGGTAGACACTTGTTTTGGGGAATGGGTAGAATGTGGTGATAGTCTTATTTTTATTTTGTCTCTGAATTTGTTACATTCCTTTTGTTCCCATGTAATTCCACATTGTTTTACTTGAAAGATTGAAACAACAAAAGTCAGTTGAATAAAAAGACCAAAAATATCAATATCTTGTCATGCGTTGATACATGGGCAGATATCGTTGCCACTTCACAGCTCTGGGGTCCTGGTTTCATCCTGAGCTCAGTTTACTGTCTGTGTAGAGCTTTTGTGTATGTTCTTGTGGCTACATGAGTTTTCTCCAAGTCCTTCCCATCGCCAAAAACATGCCAGTAGGTGAACTGGCTACAATAAATTGCTTTTAGTTGTGAATGTGTGTACACACATGGTGCCCAGGCTCTGGATCCATGTAGAATCCTATTTGCATTTCTACTTGAGTAAATGTACCTGGTCTTTTTTTTTTTTTTTTTTTTTTTTTTTTTTTTTTTTTTTTAAATAAAAAACCG
Organism: Noturus placidus; assembly: GCA_022414735.1. Taxonomy (NCBI): domain Eukaryota; kingdom Metazoa; phylum Chordata; class Actinopteri; order Siluriformes; family Ictaluridae; genus Noturus; species Noturus placidus. Next base: position 273,748 of record JAFFST010044771.1, on the reverse strand, counting down.
GTACAAAATTTATTTTGATCAGTTTATAGATATGTGACTGTGTCCACTGTGTGGTGCAAATGTCATATCTTTGTGGCTTAAGGGGCATGTCTCACTGGTTGGTTCATGTACTGCATTGTAGACACACATGAAATCGTGGTTTTCAAACAGGATACTCAGAATCTTGGTTCTAAAAAGGCATTTAGTTAACTATTTTTGTGAAGTATGATCGACGTGTGAAGTGAAAATATTCCTTTTGTGTTTTATCTACAGTGGCATCTACTGACCTGTTCCTGCAGAAATGTTATTCAAACAAAAAGTACTCCTCTATAAAGATGAAATGCTCAAAATTAGCTGCAACATGTACCCAAGAAGAGGTTTTTTTTTTTAATGTTTGAGGGGGAATGCATATCATTGGATGCTACTGTAAATACACAGCCAATTGAAAGGTGTGCTGCAATACAACTTGTTTACAATTTGAAAGTATGTCTGTTCAGATATTTTAGCCAATCATGTTTTCTCCTACTGCAGTATGATACTTAAGAATCTTTGATAACGTCAAATGCAGAAAGTAATAGAGTAATAATTTAGTTTGCTTTTTAAATGTTATGGAATAAAAGCCTAAAATCTGCAGAGTGACATACTTTACTAAAGTACAGTATGTGTGGCTATTTCTCCCAAGTACACTACAAGGCCACCTGACCATCACACTCATGAGGGTCTTCCCCAAATTGTTGCCATAAGATTGGAAGCACTTACTGGTATGATTTGTACGCTGTAGAATTACTGTTTACAGTTTATGACATTGCTTCTGTGCACAAAGTGTGGATTGGAGAAAATTTAATGGCCTTACACTTAGCCATCACACATGGGCATGAGGGTCAGGTGTTCACATACTTTTAGTAATAGAATGTATCAGAATGTTGGCGGATTTCTTTCCTCAGTAGTGAACAGTATCAGTAGTCTAGGTTCAGGAAGACTTTGAGGTATATTATTTATCAGGCAATGCCTTAAATGCCTGCTTGAAATTAACCAATTGTGTACCATAAATATTTTAGGACAATGTATTATATTTATTTAAAAAAAATTAACAGTGATTCATCCTTTAAAAGAAAACTTATTACTGTTCTTTCCACATACTGAAAGCCAATGAAATAAGCAAACCTAAATGTTTGTGGAACTTCACAAACTGTTCACACTCAAATCCTAAGAATGCCTGCTAGCTTGCTCATGAAAAATCTAAATTACATCCATATTTCTGTGACACTACTTCTCTGACTATATATATTGTAAAAATTGCAATAAAAATAAACTTGAACTGAAATTAAAGTGACACACAGTGGCTTAGTGGTTAGCGCGTTTGCCTCACACCTCCAGGGTCAGGGGTTCAGTTTCCTCCCGAGTCCAAAGACATGCATGGTGTGAATGTGTATGTGATTGTGGCCTGCAATGGATTGGCACCCTGTCCAGGGTGTACCCCAACTTGTGTCCCATGCTTCCTGGGATAGGCTCCAGATTCCCTGTGACCCTGAAGAAAAGGATAAGCGGTATAGAAGAATGTTTAATGAACTTAAATAGCACTGTGGCACTCAATGAATGAATTTATTTTTGAAATAATAAAAAGGTTAGGTCCTCCACATTCATTCATATGTTCTCTCAAATATAATCAATACATGTATTATTCAAGTGTCAGTGTATCTGCTGTTTTACTAGGATTTGAGCAATCATTTCTGGGTAGCAGCTCCCCACATTGTACTTTGTATTCTGTCTCCCAGCATCACCCGAGTTGTTACAATATATTCAATAAGCCATCCTATTTTTTCCCCCACTACCGTATTCTGAAGCCCTGTACCTTTTTTCTTGTGCATTTATACAATACAATCAATATGGAGGAATTCCTGAAGTTGTCATTCTTGAGAACATTTTCAGAAGCTTTGTTACTGGCCAACTTTGTTGTTACCTTTGCCCAAATACGAAGTTGCACATTTAAATCTCTTTTGTTACTCATCACCTTGTTGAAAAGCAATGTGTTGACAATGCAAAAGAGAACTGCACAAATCAAGTAATGGATTTAAAAATTCGGATAATTAAAAAAAAAAAAAAAAAAAAAAAA